>ML380363.1:0-65109 GCA_005239525.1 Nicotiana knightiana
GGTTGTTTTAGAGGTGGAGAATGTGACGACCCAAAGGGTCATCACCTGTTTTCTTACCCATTCTGTGCTTCCGAGGCCTTTGTTGTGCCCGTGTATTTACTTTGGGACAACGGATCCTTATTCCGGGAGATCCCCCTGCATATTTACTTTGGGACTACGGAACGTTATTCCGGGAGATCTCCCTGCACATTTATTTTGGGACTACAGAACGTTATTCGGGGAGATCCCCCTGCACATTTATTTGGGACTATGGGACGGTATCCCGAGAGATCCCCCTGCAAATTTACTTTGGGACTACTGAACGTTATTCCGAGAGATCCCCATGTATATTTACTTTGGTACTGCGGGACGGTATCCAGGAAGATCCCCCTGCACAGATAATGATCCTTCGGTTATACATATGATGGACTACGGGACGGTATCACGGGAGAACCACTAGACAGTTGAGAAAAGGGCTACAGGACGGTATCCTAGGAGATCCTCATTGTTAACATTGTTACTAAGTTGTTCGTACTCCGTGTTTACTCTGTTCTTGTGTTTTCTTATTGCCTTGTTTGACCTGACTTACTTCACTGTTGTATTCATTATTACTGTCTGTTTTTATATTGTAAATTCCTATTATATTGTTTGACCTCAGTAGGGCCCTGGCCTTCCTCGTCATTACACGATCGAGGTTAGGCTTGGTATTTACTGAGTACCGTTGTGGTATACTCATGCCCCTTCCTGTGCATGTTTTTCATGTGTAGATCCAGGTACGTGCACTTAGGCGCACTATCCCCGAGGTTGAGAGATACATTAGATACTTCTAGGTACATCTGCCGCGTCCGCATACCAGGAGTCTCTATCTTATTCCAGATTTTGTGAAATGTTTACCCTTCCTTACAGTTGTATAGACATTCTGGAGTTAGAGTAGTTTATTATATTCTGTTAGCCTGTGGTTCCAGTGAGTTTCCGGGTTTTGGGGTGATATTGTAGACCTCCTTATTATTTTGTATTGTATATGCCAAGTGGCATTTATATAAAGTCTTTCCTTTAGGTTGTTCAGTTTTCTTTTACTAAATTATTCCGCAAGTTATGTTTTTATTCCGCATTGATAGGCTTACATAGTTATAGGGACTAGGAGCCGTCACGACATGTTCACGGAGGGCGAACTGGGGTCGTGACACCTAGTCCTAAGGACTAGGTAAGCCTAACATTTTGTAACGACCCGGTTTATCGTTACGTAGAACTTGCATTATTATTGTTGTCATTGACTTGTCATGGATTGGTTATTCTATTATTGATGTGTTAGAGTCGATAGGCCTGAAATCGGAATGATTAAATGAGAATTCAGTAACATAGTCTTTAAGTGATAGCCTTATAATGGGAAAAGTCTATTGAGAGTTGACTGATTGGGAAATGACCTCAGAATGCGGATTTTATGGCTCGGATAATTTCATTAGGTGATTTGGTACCTAGGAGTGTGTTCGAAATTTTTTTGTGATGTCCGGTGTAGGATTAGGGTTGAATTGGCGAAAGTTAGTTTTTGGCGATTTCCGGTCGACAGCGGAAAATAGGCTATCGGGGTCGGAATGGAATTCCGACAGTTGGAACAGATTCGTAATGTCATTTTGGATATGTCTGCAAAACTTCAGGTTAATCAAAGTTGTTTTGGGTAGTTTCGACGTCGTTGGAGGATTTTAGAAATTTCACAGTTCTTAGGCTTTGATTTGATGTGATTCTGGTGTTTTGATGTTATGTTTGATGTTTCGGAGGCTCGACTAAGTTTGAATGATCATATATGAGGTGTTGGTATGTTTGGTTTGGGTCCCGAGGGGCTTGGGATGGTTTCAGATGGTCAACAGGGAGTTTGGAATGATTTTGTCAATGCTGAGGTTGTGTAACTAGTGTTTTCGCACCTGCAGATGGGGAGCCGGAGGTGCGGTCCCGCAGGGGCGGACGTGGCACCACAGCTGCAGAAGTTGGTCAAGTGATGGGATTTCCGCAGGTGCGAGGTAATTGCCGCACCTGCAAGGCCGCAGGTGCGGGAGGTCAATCGCAGGTGCGACCTGGGATCCGCATGTGCGTGTAAGTGGTCGCAGGTGCGGACCCACTGGACAGAAGGTATAAAAATGTGTCTTCACAAATTTTAGCCATTTTCTCAATATTTCATCTCAGTTTGAAGCTTTTGGAAGGGTTTTGAAGAGGGAATTCGATAGTTCTTCGTCAAGGTAAGATTTTTGGACTCTAAACTCGTTTATATGTGATTAAAGGTCGGATTTATGGTGGAAATTAGGGGAAAATCAGTGTAAATTTGGGTGATTAGGGCTTGGGATTAAGAATATTTTAAATGGTGATTTGAGGGGTCATTTGTTCTCTGAATTTAGTGTTCTTTATATGTACGGACTCATGAGATGAGGAAGAACAGTTTGGTATAAAAATTTCGGAGTTTCGGGACATGGGCCTGGGGGTTCAGGTTTGTTCAATTTCGGGATTATCGATACATTTCGGTTGGGATTAGTTCCCTAGCATATTATAATGATACACATATGATTGTTGGTAGATTTGGAGCACTCGGAGGACAAAATTAGAAGAAAAGGGCACTGCGGAGTAGTATATTAGCCGGTTTGAGGTAAGTAACGCTTCCAAACTTGGAACTGAGGGTTCGAAACCCCAAACTATTTAATATTTGTTGTTAATTAAGGTGACGCACTTGCCAAGTGACGGGCATGCAGGCGTTTTCAAATATTTTTAGCCTGGCTCATCCCATGGCACCGTCTACTGGTTATCTCAGATTGATATTGTACTGTGAAGGTAGTAATTACCTTGAATGAAATAGAAATCATGCTAAGTATGAATGTTAAGGCTTCACGCCGATGTGTTTAGACCGGAATGGTCGATTATTGTTGTCTCTATCTGCAATTATTACTTTCATGTACTCAGTCCTGCTATGGTATATGTTTCATGCCTCAGTCTCGTAAGTCGCTAGTTTATTCTATATTGTCATTGGTTTAAACTGATTTTTCATATGTTAAAGCACTGTGCGTGAGACTGGAAGGTACTGACTAAGTAAGGTGCGGAGCCTTGTTTTGAGACAGTTATGAGGTCGGACAGCACACCGCAACGATCCTGAAATAAAGCCCTCATTGGCTTGATATAGCGCTTGGGCTGAAAGGAGCCCCTTCGGAGTCTATACACCCCTAGTGAGCGCACAAATATTCCGGAGATGGATTTCTCCGTGGTTATTATGTTCCGGAGATGGATTTCTCCGTGGTTATTATGTTTCGGAGATGGATCTTTTCCGTGGGGGCTGGATCAGCCTTTTTCCTCAGTACTTGGTGACTGTGTCACTTGTGTTTATGTAATATTCGGGATGGACTTCCCTGGGCCTGAAGGCCGTATTCTAGTACTGAGTGGACCACCTTATGAGAGCATGATTAGCGAGTACACATCATTCTTGATTATATATGAATTTATGCTAGTATGCAGAGTTACAAACATATATTGATTCATCATGTTTATTTCCTGATATATTACTGTCATGTCCAATTTATATATTGTTGTTCGAATTATCAGAGGTTTAGTCTGTCACTACCTCTCAGCCCGTAGTTTGGTTTCGTTACTACTGAGTTGGTGTACTCACTTTATCTCCTGCACCTTGTGTGCAGATCCAGGTAAAAGGGAATTCAGCTGGGTCAGTGAGCACAACAGTTTCGTCAGAGTTGACGAGGTAGCAGCTGGCGACCGTGATCTCGTCTTCTCTTTCCTTTCTACCTGTCGTATTTTTTTTTTAAGCTATGTTAGTCATTTCTTTTGGTTGTATTATGTATTAGCCTCTCATGACTGTGTGACACTGGATCCGGGGTTAGTAGGATTTGGTCTTTTGATTTCATAAACTGGTTTTCCCAAAAATATTGGATTTATTATTATTATTATTGATTTCAGACTTGTTAAAAAGGGAGTTATATGGGAAATTGTATCTAGTTAGATAAAATGGGTGGCTTTCCTGGTTCCACGACAGGCGCCATCACGACTCCGGAAATGGGTCGTGACACATTTCCACTGAATAACAATAATAATAAAGGAATTATAACAGTCTCGATATAGAAATCTTGACAGAGTTTGCAATTTCCCATAACCCGGTATATAAAAGTCATAAGCTCTACGACATGTTTCAACTGAATCTAAATACAACTGTCTAGAAATAATAAGTACAATTCACATCAACAGGAAGGTGATTTCGAATCCTGCGAATGCAACAACAGGTTACCTTGAGTCTCCTCAGCAACGATCCGTGCAACTTCTAACAACAATTACCTGGAGCCGTACACCAAGAATTTGCAGAAGTGTAGTATGAGCACACCACAGCGGTGCCCAGTAAGTATCAAGACTAACCTCGGTGAAGTAGTGACGAGGACTAGTCAAGACACCACTGGTCTAATAAGTAAAAAGACATAAATGTACAAATGACCGAAACATAATATCTACCTAAATATTTTTCGACATAATGAAAGGTACAATCAAATAATACGGAAGAAAAATTCAATAATTACGATCAACAGACAGCATAATAGAAATACGCAAAGAGAATGGAAAGAATGCAAGCCAAATGTCAGGAACCACAACCCAATAAAACACTAGCAACTCAGCACTGCATCTATTTATTCACGTCAGTCCTTAGCCAATAAACTCAATAAAACTGGTCAAACCTTCGAGTGAAAACCTTTAAATGGTGAGTTTATTTTGAAAGCTTTAAAGATATAATCATTTCAGAATAGAGAAATTTCTTCTTTGAAACATACTTTCTCTGAATGTACATTTATATATTTTTATAAAGATAAATCATTAAAACATAGTCTCTTCAAAATACGTGGTGTTCAAATATACTTTCCCAAATACTTCTCTTTCAAATATCATTTTTCTGCAAGACAAATACTTTTCAAATATACTTTCGAAATAGAAGTCCTCCAGACATAACTTTTTCTGGAGATAATTTCTTTTCAGCTATACTTGTCAATATATATATCATTCTATCCAAATCTCCTCAACACTAAAATCATCGGAACTCAGTCCGCAACTCAGAATTTGTCATGCAATGCAGTACAGGGGGAAAGCTCCCAGAATCTTGTCTGTAGTCCCAATTTAAATAAGCGATGCAGTGCAGAGGAAAGCTCTCGGATCTCCGTCCGTACTCCCAATTTAAATATGCAATGCAGTACAAGGGGGAAGCTCCTGGATCTCCGTCCGTAGTCCTAATTTAAATTTGCAATGCAGTACAGGGGGAAAGCTCCCGGATCTCCGTCCGTAGTCCCAATTTAAATATTTAATGCAGTACAGGGGGAAAGCTCCCGGATCTCCGTCCGTAGTCCCAATTTAAATATTTAATGCAGTACAGGGGGAAAGCTCCCGGATCTCCGTCCGTAGTCCCAATTTAAATATTTAATGCAGTACAGGGGGAAAGCTCCCGGATCTCGGTTTGTAGCAATGCAGCTACTGAGGAAAACAACTAGAATGCGACATAATGAACATACATTGCCACAACAGGCACAGAAGAAAATAAGACCGAATGTAAAGTGCGATGAGCAAATCAATACAAAGACTTCAATCACAAAAATGGTAAAAACTCACTCATAAGAAGTAGCCACTAAAAGGAATGCCAAGCACAAAGAGAAAGAAGCATAATGAGGGGAAAGCAAGGCAAATATAGCAATGATTCTATATATTCAAGTTCGCAACCAAGAAACAAAAACATCCCAGCAAGGGAATCAGTTATAACCAATCTCACTTAGACAATTAGCTTCACCGAATAAACTCAGCTTGAACAAATGATAAGTAAATAGGCAACATCAAAGAAATACCATCAACATGGGCGGTCATCAATTAAACCTAAGTAGTACTTAATGGAAAATCATTTAAATCACAATGTACGACTCACGAAGCTTGACCAACGTATAGATATTCCAATTACTTGTTAGACAATTATAGGCGAGATTATACTAGTTTTAGTCACATAGGCAGCGTATGAAGAACGATATATAATCCTGGTAGGAAAAGAAAAGTCTTCACTTAAGTCAATTAAGATCATATAAGAAACAAGGAATGCTAGGCAAGTACTTCTAATTTGAGCAGGAAGAGATGAATCTAGAAATCATGAATTCAAATATGAATATTTAAATTCATACACGGGGAACATAAGGAGCAAAAATACTAAAAGGGAAATCTATTTGCAAATAAGTCCGAGTACGCACTCGTCACCTCGCGTACGCGGGCTAAAATGAACATATAAGACTCAATCCTAAAGGGAAGTTCCCCCACACAAGGTTAGGCAAGATACTTACCTCAAAAACGACAACCCAGTACTCAAAAATAGATTTCTCGGGCGGGAAGGCCTCCTGACGGCTCAAAATCAACTAAAACAACTTCAAAACATATAAAACGTATAAGGAACTATTCCGAATAATGAAGTCTCAATCTTTACAATATTATAAAAATCAACCCAAAAGTCGACCCCGGGCCCGCACCTCGAAAACCAAAATTTTACAAATTCCGATTACCCATTCCGATGCGAGTTCACCCATACTAAATTTATCCAATTCCGATAGCATTTGGTCATTCAAATCATGAATTTTAATTTTTAAAGTTTTCTTTCAAAACCCACAATCCCCTCAACCGAAAACACAAATTAAATGATAAAGACAAGAACTGATTCATGAAATATAATTAATTATAGTGGAAGAACAGTTACCCATTCGATTCGATCGGTCGTTTTGAGTTCTAGCGCGTCGTTCAGAGGTTTGAAGTCGTGAGCAGATTTGTTTCAGGCATTATGACCCGTGGGCGTGGTCGGAATTGAATTCCAGGAAGTTTAGAACTGATTTGGAAAGAAAGTTCTCATTTCAGAAGCCTTAAGTTGGAGAAATCGACTAAGATTTGAATTTTAGTAAACGATCTCTGAATCAGGATTTGAAGGTTCCAGCAGGTTCGTATGATGATTTCGGACTTGGGTTTATGTCCGGATCAGGTTTTGCATAACCCAGGAGCATTTTGGCGTATATTATGGAAGTTAGAATTTTAGAAGGATTTCATGAATTTGGGATTGAAGTGCATATCATTGAGGTTGATGTCCATTTGGGATTCCGAGTGTGGAAATAGCTCTGTATGGCGATCCTGGAATTGGGAGCGCGATCGGAAGTGAATTTGGATGTCCGTAGGTCATTTTGGAGTCATTTGGCTAAAGATAGAAATTTGAATGTTTCTGGGAAATCCGACCGGAAGTCGAAGTTGTGATATCGAGGTTGGAATGCGATTCCGGAAGTTGGAAGAGGTCCATAATGTTGAATATGACTTGTGTGAAAAATTTAAGGTCAATCAGACGCGATTTGATAGGTTTCGGCATCAGATGAAGAAGTTTCAAATTCTAAGTTCTTAAAGAAATGAATTAGAGTATGATTCGTGATTTCAACGTTGGTTAAGGTGATTTGAGGGCTCGAGCAAGTCCGTGTCATGTTTTGGGACAGGTTGGTGTAATTGGACGGGGTCTAAGGGGCCTCGGGTGGATTCCGGGTGGTTAACAGATCAAAGCTAAAGTTGGAAAAGGGCTGGTTTTGCTGTCATTTGGTGTGATCCGCACCTGCAAGGTTTTTGCCGCAGGTGCGGCTTGGAGCCGCATATGCGAGTGTGGCTTGGCTTGGCTGGGAACCGCAGGTGCGGCTGATTTTTCGCACCTGCGACGCCGCAGGTGCGGGCAGTGGGGGCGCCGGTATGACTTGGCTGGAGTTGAGGGAAACCGCAGGCGCGGGTGGTTTTGTCACACCTGCAAGATCGCAGGTGCGGAGGAAGGACCGCAGGTGTGAAAAATGCCTGGGTAGAATGTTTTAAAAATCGAGTTTGTGCCTTTTCTATCTCATTTTTCATTTGGGATAGGCGATTTTGGGGAGCTTTTCAAGGGGGATTTCACCTAGCACCAAGAGGTAAGTTGTTTCTACTTGTTTCTAAGGTTAAAACCAAGATTATTACATAGATTTTGTAGTGAAAATTGAGGAAAAATTGGGAAATAGTGAAGAATGTAGAGTAAATTGTATATTTGAAATAGTAAGGCTATGGGTAGAACGTACCTTCTAGAAATTTCGAATTCCGGGCATGTGGGCCCGAGGGAATTTTGGTCATTTCACTGAGCGGTGTTGGGAAAGTATATAATTTGAACTTGTTGTGAGTATTAGAATGAATTTTCATTGCCTTGTAGTTTATGTGGTAGTTTCAGAGCGTTATGCGTCCGCTGGAGTCATCGGAAGGGCTTGGAGGCCGGTGTTGGAATTTCGAAGCAAGGTAAGTCTCCTTTCTAACTTTTTGAGGGGGAATCGTCCCCCTAGGTGACTTAATTCACTATATGCTACTATCTTCAGGGGCTACATACGCATGAGGTGACGGGAGTCCGTGTGTAGCTACTATTATGCCATGTTCGGGTAGCCTAGGACCCACTAGCATGCTTTGTGTGTGTACCTGTAACCCTGCATGCATCATTGAACTGCTAATATGATCGAAAACATAATTTAATGTTTAAAAGAAAACTAGAGTTCATATTGTTAACCTTCTAAAAAGAGAATTTGTTTCCGTTGTGAATATATGTGTACCTGGACTAGGTTGTATCGAGGAATACCATTAAACTTGACAAATGAGTTTTAAAACAAAGATTTCAATACTTATATTTCATACTTCTTTTAATTAAGATTTTACCACTTTCATGAGAAAAACGGTTTTTTTGATAAAATCTGAATTCATTATGTGGATATGTGTACTTTGGGTGCCTGAGTTGCTTGAGTGATGCACGAGCAGGAAGACCCTGTATTGTGTATGTATTCTTATGAGCACCTGAGTAGCATGTATGATTCGCGAGCAGGCTAGCCGTATTATGTTAACCGCGCCGCATGACCGATTCGAAAGCGGGGCAGATAGATGCAACTATTGTTCGAGCCGGTCGACCCCTTGGCAGTGCACAATTTATTATTGTTGGTCCGCGCTGTTCGACCCTCGGCATTGCATGCACATGATATTTGCTGCGTAGTTCCTATGAGATTTGCCTGATTATTGGCCTGAAATGTTAAATTGTCTATTGAATTGACAAAGACATAAAGTTATTAAAAAGACTTTTGGAAGAAGTTGTTCCTTCCGTTGATTTATTATTATTTGATTAAATCACCATGTTGATTAATTTTTAATATGACGAAGATATAAAGTATTAAATGTGAACGAAATTGAAGGATGTCTAAATCATGTTTTATGAATTGCCTATGATAAAAGTCATGGTTAGCGTCACTCTTAAATTTTTTAAATGGACCTTTAGTAAGTGTCTAAATTGACCTCTCGTCACTTCCTCTATGAGGTTAGGGGGGCGACTTACTGAGTACATGTTGTTTTTGTACTCATACTACACTTGTTGTGCATTTTATTGCACAGGTACTTACATAGCAAATGTGGAGGATTCAGAGACTCAGGTAAGCTGCATCGTTCGGAGGCGATCCGTAGCTGACAGAGTCACCCTCATACTGTATCTATTTCATTTTAAATTTCCTCGTCCAGTTTATTTCGGACAGGCTTTGTAATGATTGTATAAATTCTTAGAAATAGTTAATGTACTTGTGACACCGGGTTCTAGCAGAGTCTTGCGGATTGTTACAGAGACGTCTGTACTTATCTTCGAGAGGCTACAGAGCGGTTAGGAGTACTTCCCTAATGGATTCTTCATCGTGCGAGTTGATTCCTTTGAGGCTTATGCCTATGTTCATTCCTACTCAATCTTACACATCGCGAAGCTTGCTATGGATCAGGAATTTGAGGAATGGAAATGGTGCTACGAATATTATTCGAGATGTTTCCAGGTATAAATGGTCGTAGTTGTTGTTATGGCCCTGTGAAAGGGTAATATGTTGTTTCAGCTCAGTAGCTGTGTTTCTAGGAGCCTTAAGGTCGTGCTCACGTAGTGATGATGTTTGCAATTAATCGTCGCGCGGTGTCGATATGATGTTAGAGCGTTGCCCGTATGTTGGGGAAGATGAATGGTTTGAAGGGAGGTCTTCTCAGAGTGTGATTTCGAGGTTTCAGTGCTTTTGTTCCAACAGAGAGAAGGAATTTGGAGTATGAATGGCTCGGTTGGAGTTGATAAGGTAGTAAGACTCGGTGTCTTCAAGCGAGATGGGATATGAACCTGTTGTTGATATCCAATTTCTCCTCAAATCATTTTCAAACTTGCATATAAGCCCTCAAAATTACTCTTTGTAATAATGAGTGTTTTTCCCTATTTTTTCCATATTTTTATTAAATTATTTTCCTGTTTATTTTAATATTTCATATTTAAATAATTTATAAATTTTGCTAGAAATAATTTTTAAAACATTTCCCTGCTCAGCATATTATTTATAATCAGTTTTTTATCTAGTGAAACTCAATTATTTCACAAATTAGCCAATTGGGTCTGTCTTAATTTCAATTACAATAATTTTACAATTATAGCCCAATTGAACATTTTACATTATTTTAATGCGAAGCTTATGCATCGTTTGCACTTCATATTAGTTAATTACTGTAATTTTACCTATTTATACTTAATTTCATTTTTTATAAAATTATTAGCTATTTTAATTAATTATCCGTTGTTATGGTTATTTAACGACTAGCCACATTTTATTCAAATACTAACCACATTTCAACCAAACCTCCACCTGATTTTATTAACCCAATACCCAGCCCATGTAACCAGCCCAATTGCCAAGCCCAAACCCATCAAATACCCGACCCAATCCCAAGCCAATCTGGGTCGTTGATCACATTTGATGAACGGTCCAGCTATTACCATCCAAATTTAATTCTATCCTAACCCCTCCCCCCT
Source organism: Nicotiana knightiana (assembly GCA_005239525.1). Classification (NCBI taxonomy): domain Eukaryota; kingdom Viridiplantae; phylum Streptophyta; class Magnoliopsida; order Solanales; family Solanaceae; genus Nicotiana; species Nicotiana knightiana. The sequence goes on from ML380363.1 coordinate 10,862, forward strand.
TACGTCTCATTCCTTCGAGACAGTTCCTCTCTCCATCTGTCCATCTCTCTCTATGACTCTCTAGAAGTCTCTTGGACTTCATCTTCTCCGATGGTTTCTGGTCGTCTTCTCCGGTGGATTCTCACCGGAAACTTGGTTCTTCACCACCTCCTGGCCATCTGCTTCTCTGTCACCGGCTCAATGTTACCCTGGGGCCTTCAGACGAACCAGGAGCAGTTCACTCACCTCTCTTGGGCCTCTAGCAACTTTTCGGCCTTTCCCCGGCCGTTTGAGTAAGAGTTGCAGTTTCTTTTAAGAGTCGTTCTATATCTATAATATTATGAAGCTTCTCTATATTTTTCTCTGGAAAATTTTGTTTTTAACAACTTCAAAAACTAGGGTTTCTTAACGCTGTTTTCAAAAGAATTCTTCTTTGATTTCTAGCCATCTCTACTGTGTTTGAACGAGTATCTCATGATTTTCTTGATGTCTGAACTATTACGCTAAAACCCTAATTTTCTAGGTTAGCCTTCATTACTTGACTATGTGTGTTCTTCTCTTACAAGAGCGTATGTGTGTTCTCTGTGACTCTTGCTTTAATTCGTTGATATGACTTTTAATTATCCGTTGTTCTATGAATATTGCTTAACGTTTCTCTGTGTCGATCAATGACTGTTGTTTAAATGTTTAATAAGTCTGACCATTGGCCTTATTGATTATTCACCTAATGATTTATACATATTTTGTGTAAAATCTCCTAGTCTTGTTATGTTTTCCTTGAATAGATGATTTCGTGTATTTCCTTTGTAACTTTGTACCAACTTTTGAATGGTTTCCTTACTTATGTGATACTTTCCTTAATTACACGGGATTCCCTGCAATTGTGATTACATTCGACATTCTTTCAATCAATTTTTCAAAACTAATACTCTGCTTTACTTTATAAATAATTGTTAGTTCAATTTTTCTTAATTAATACATGTATTTGGATTTTATTATATACTATGTGATTCCCCTGTCCTGTAGTAACAGAACCAGTCTTAATCTGATTCCTTTTCCTTATTTGGCCATGATTTGCATCGTTTGAGCTTGACTCCCTAATTAAAGGGAGTCCAGGTCCTTGATTGACTATGATTGGTTCTGAATGAACAATTATTCCTATAATTATGCTAAGTTACTACTATTTGCCTATGTTATTACTTTGTTTTCGACTCTATATATACACTGCATTTTCTCCTTACACACACACAGACTGATTTTTAGAGCACAAACACACATACATTGCTCTAAATTTTAATGTGCTTCCATACCTCTTCTTGCTCTTTTCATCTATTATTGACTACTCAATCGGTTGAAAGCCAAGACTGAGTAATCCCCACTGCTCTTGTGCTTCTGCATACTGCTTGCACACTATTGTTCTATGATGCTCTCTTTGCTCTGCATACTGCTGTTGTTGTGCTATCTCTTACACTTTGATGATCTCTATTCACCGACTAGTATGTTTTCTGATTCAGATTTATAGCACCTATACACAATATGCTCCAATTCTTGTTTATTTACTTACTGTTCCTTATGTGTTTTATCCTATGGTTCTACTGTCTACCATGTAACTAGATTAACCCCTGTCATGTCTTCCCTTTTAGTCAAGTGTTAATATGTATCTTGTTTTCCATATGGTTCTCTGTAATTATGTGGTTAGCATGCCCTCCCCTCCCCCCCCCCTCTTTACTATTTTTCCCTTTCCCTTGAGTCTGATATGTCTCCAGCATGCTTATGTGTTCAGAGGTTGATATTTCTTGCCTTTACTTGATTGTGGTTACTTGTTCTCACCTTCTGTTTAACTCTATATGCTGTAAATCTGCCTCTCCTGCTACTTGAATATTATGCAGTCCTGATCCTATTAATTTATGATATTATATGAAACCTATTTGGTAATTATGTGATAACTGTAATTCTGCCTCACTATAATGTTTAGTGTTATCTGTCCCCAATCCCTTACCGTTGTTTGTGTTTGCTCTTTCATTAGTCCTTTTGCCTATTGGTTACAGTTGTACTGCTTCTCTTTTAAAACTCATTTACTATTGTTATTAAAGTTATTTCTCAAAGTGTTGTTGTTTTAAAACTACTCTTTTCAAAGTCCAATTCTCTTTTATAACTCCAAGCACTTCCCACCACTCTTAGATTCTAGGTTCTGCCCCTTTCGTGTGAGCACTTCCTTGGAGACCTCTGAGTACCCATTGAACATTGACACACAAGGCTGGCCATCTACACTGCACTTATTCATTCCTGGCTACGGTACCTGGGTGTTAGCATTATCCAGGATCTTCTGAGGTCCTTAGAGACTATGACACACTTCGGGTGAGAGGTCATGGCATATGGCAGAGGGATCAGGTACTTTGGGCCTACCGTTAGGCTCTCTGTACTATAGCTTATTGATTTTCCTGTATTCAGTTGCGTAATCTATTATCCCTGGTTTGTAATAATCTATAAATAATATTTGGGGCTGGATAGTAATTATGGGAGGGGATTATGCATGCTTAGAAAGTTATGGGTAGACATCATGACTATAGGATTTATTTACCTATGTGTGCAATAGTATCATGCTTAGGACATACATACCATGCATTAGAAGTCATGCTTCAGGACTCATAATCACTGTATGCATAATCAGTATATATACGGACACCTAGGCAAACCTTAGGCCTAATACTTACCAAATCAATTGTTTTATGTCTTGCCTGTATTAAAAGGTAGTTTTTAAACGCAATCAGTCCTTTTCTGAAATACTTAAGACTTTGTTGTTTGTTACCATCCTCAACTCATGCTTTGCCTATAAATTTCTGAATTTTAAAAACCATTCACACTTTTTTCTCGAAATACATACAAATCACTCTGTTATTTAAAGTCCCTGGTTTTCTTTCAAAATTACTGGTTTCTGAAATTATTCATTCATTTTTTACTAAAATTCATTTAAACTGTTGACTCCTGCTCTATTTTTGAACTACTAGATTTCCAAAATCAATCACTCCTTTCTGCAAATCTCTCTGTTTATTTTTAATCATGTTTTGTCTTCAAACTACTCTGTTTTACTCCTGCTTTATTACTGAGTTATTTTTCAAAAATTTCCCTTAGCTAAAAGTTCGTTGAAACCTACTGTTTTAACACACAAATCTCTTATTTTAAGTTCGAACCTTGAGACCCTTATTGTGTTTGAGACGTGCTATTTATGTGTTTATTCGTGGAGGGATATATGAGCCCCTAACTGCCTATGTGAACCCTTTATGTGCAAGTCCTAACTGTTTTCTACTTGTCGCCTAGAGTTTATCCTTTAAAACTTAAGGGTTCAGCCTAGTACACACCATGTAGGATTAGTAATCCTAAACGCCCTCCAAAACTTATAGAATGTGACGTTTAATAGCACGCAATAGGTTTTCGTGACCAACACACGCTTCTAACCTCACGGGGTGGGAAGGGTAGAATACGGATATGATGACCCGTGCGCTAATACCACGTATAGCCCCTCTTCGAGGAGTGATTATCGGGTATTGCATTGATGTGATCCGTATTGCTTTAAACCTAGGACAAATCTTTTCAAATGTTTTTACCCTGATGTTTTCCCAAAAACCCTTTAAAGATTTTCATACTTGTTTGAAATCCCCTCTTATATGAACCTTACTTGCTTTTTGTTTACCGTCAAAATTCATAAAAATTCTTGGTTGGGACCAACAATTGTGGATCTTGAGGGGTGCCTAACACCTTCCCCTTAGGATAACTTCACCCCCTTACCCAATCTTTGGTAATGCAAACTAGTTCATGAGTTATCTACTCTAGGTGCCCTAACGCACCACAAAATCGTTAGGTGGCGATCTTCCTTAAACCTCTTCCTTTAAGGAGTTGTCCAGAATGTCATAAACCTGATCTCTCCGCCCCTGACCCGTGCGAGGAAAAAGGGGGGCGCGACAGCATGGCGACTCCGCTGGGGCTATTACCTAGGCTTGCACCATTACATGTTGTCTTGTGAATTTGGACCTTTCAATTTCTGTTTAAAATCTTATACCCTTTCCTATTCCCATTATATGCTTTTAACTATATAATTTCTCAACTATTTATTTCGCCTGAACAAAACTGATGTATGTTCGAGTTTACTTTGTAACTTCTTTCAATTATAAATGTCGTATTTCCCTTCTTTACCGCTTTCCTTAATGTGAAAAATACATGCCTACTTGTTTAAATGTTATTTATTGCATATCATGCTCCGCATTCATATTCCACTCGTTCCAAACAAAAATCCTATAGCAACGCTTACAATGAGTGGTTGCGGTATTCCAATATTACTACCCCTAAATTCGGAAAGGCGTATTTGTGATAAAACTAGTCGATCAGCGGTGCAGTCGACAGTTGCATGCCTTCCCCCTTGAGTTGTCCGCCAAAAGGTACCGGTCTAAAATCCCATAGAAACCTTGCTCTATTGTATGTTGCATGCATCATGGTCAAACCTAGCCAGGCTAACGTGTTGTCCGCACAACAGCCTTTAAGATAGCCTTGTCCAATGTCCATTGGGTTTCCCTGGAACCCAAACAGACGCCTTCACATTCTGTGCATTTATTTGGAGAACTAAATGCCCATGCTAATTATTGATGTTAAATAGTCGAGTCTGGTTGGGGTAAAAGCCTAACCTATTTGTTTTGCATAAATGAGGCACGAGGTCCCCAGATTCGGCATGGTCACGAATATCAATCCCAAACTACTAAACTGGTGGGAGGATTTTTACTACAGTGACAAAACAGTCGTCAGAAAACACTTGGGCAACCTGCCCTCTCTTTTGGACATTCAGCCTAATAACATGATGATAGAAGTTGCTACCCTGTTCTGGGACTGTGATCGATCGGTCTTTCGCTTTGGAAACAATGAAATGACAGCATTGCTAGAGAAAATATGAGGGTTAGCCGATTTAGCTTGGGAGTGTTAAGGGTTATTGATGCCTGAAAACCATACAGGCCGAGGTTTTCTCAAGATGATGGGACTAAAGAAAAATCCAGACTTGGTCTGCTTGGAAGACTCATAGAACCCCTTTGACTATTTGTACAAGAGGTATGGTCGTAGCTAGTCTTACCGCACTTATCAGGAAGAGTTCGCCCTTACTTCTCTGGGGCACATTCACCGCCGGGTATTCGTCTTTATAGTACGTTTCTTGGGTCTGATGGTGTTCCCGACAAAGAAAGAAAGAATCCACACCAGGTTGGCTATGTTACCAAGACTCTGATGGAAGGGATTGACGGGAAGGACTTCAGTATCGTGCCAATGATCATTGCTGACATGTACCGAGCCTTGGAAAAGTGTCAACGAGGGATAAAACATTTCAAGGGTTGCAATATGTTACTCCAACTATGGCTCCCTGAGGATTTGCAAAAGGGCGACTACCGTCAGGACATCCATAGGTGAATTTGGGATGATCATATTGCTTTCCATCATCCAAAACGTAGGAACTACATCCCCGACATGTTTGCTCAGCAAGAAAACGCCAATGGATGGGCCGAGGTTCTAGAAAACATGAGCAAAGATCAGATGCAGTGGATGTTTGAGTGGTTCCAAACCGACGAGTTCATCATCCCAACTCGAGACACCCCATTTCTGATATTGATTGGTCTAAGAGGGACATGTCCTTATGTCCCGATCCTAGTCATGAGGCTGGAATGAAGGGAGCAAGTTGTACTAAGGGTCGAGAAGATTAGTCATCTTAGGGAAGATTTTCCAAACGAAGACCTCCCTCATAAGTGCCATGCTCAGCATTTGTGGCACTGCAAGATCACCGACATGTATCATGCTGGTTACTCTCCTTATTATCTGGGATGGTTGGAAGATAACTGAGGTGGAAGTATCGAGCCAGGGTTTTCTCAAGGCCACATGGTCATAGATGAGAAGGCCGAGGCAACGGCTAGACTCAACAAGTTGCGCAAGAGGCTCCATGATTGTGAAGAAGATCATCACAAAATACACGAGGCCAACAAAAACCTGATAGAGGAATGGAAAGACATGGCCATCACGTCCACCCAGAGGCTACCACACTTGGAGCGAGGCATAGTCCACCTAGAGGAGAAGTTCATTAGGAGGATCAAGACCTGTCAGAAGACCGAGGAAGTCGAAAGAGGAATTCTAGCCAGGACCTAATTGCTGCTGAGACTCTACGAGGTGGGGACGCTGATCAAGGCGAGTAGAGATGTTGAGTCTGGGGAAGGTCCTTCTTGGACCAAGTAGATAGGATTGTCTTTACTTTTCTTTCTGATGTAATAAGGCCCCTGGCCATTAGTGACATTTTATATTTTTCACATTCTTAGAGCCGTGTTGGATTTGTCTATTTTATTATCAATAAAATGAGGCGTTTAGCATCTTAACTTCTCCAAATCAATTTGTCGCTAGTCCTACCTCGTGCACAAAGAGGTCCCCAACTTAGGACACGTTTTACATTTCCTCCTTATGTGTTTAAATTCTGCAATATTTTTTTTATGATCCTCACTAACTTCACTACTTTTTTCATTTTCTGTTTTCTTTAATTATTATTCCCTCGCATAATGTTGGTTCGTGCATTCTGGCATCATCCGCCTACCACGCAAGATCAAAGAGCCCTCTTCCTAGTCCTCCCAAAGGAAAAAGCAAGGGTAAAACTAAGATGGAAGAGGCAAGCAGCGTCAGAAAAGACAATATGGATGAACAGGTTGAGATTGTAGATGGTCGGGGTATTCAAGTTCTGCAAGAGGGCATGTCTCCACTGGAGAAGAAGCTGCTGGCGTTCCAAGAGGAACTTGACCAAGTCAAGAATTTGGCTGACCTATCCTTTTCCCTCAATGTTTTGGTTGTCCACTTCCCAAATGCTCCAAACCCCACTTTACCACAAAACATCCCTAAACAACCGAATTACCCCAAAGACCAAGTCTCGCCAGCACAATTCAATGCCTGTCACCGTAATACTCCACCACTCCAAGATCAGACAAAAGACCACTTCCAGACCTACATTAATCCCATTTATGTGGAAACCGTGGCTCATTCCACACCACATACCCCTGAGTCTAACGAGAAGGTTAGGCTCATCAGGAATTTGACCGAGGAACTCAAGAAGTTGACCAATCGAGTTCAGAGCATCGAAGGAGTTAGAGGGATTGAGGGGCTGAACTATGAAGATCTTTGCATACAACCTGATATCGAACTGCCCGAGGGGTACAAACCTCATAAGTTCGAGATGTTCTATGGTACTGGTGATCCAAGAGTCCATTTGAGAACTTACTGCGACAAATTGGTTGGCGTGGGAAAAGATGAAGGAATCCGCATGAAACTCTTCATGAGGAGTTTGGAAGGAGATACATTGTCCTGGTACATCGTCCAAGATCTAAATAAATGGACTAATTGGGTAAGCATGGCAACAAACTTCATGGATCGATTCAGGTTCAACACGGAGAATGCTCAGGATGTGTTCTACATCCAGAATTTAAATAAGAAGCCAACAGAGACTTTTTGCGAGTATGCTACTCGTTGGAGGTCGGAATCTGCCAAGGTTAGGCCAGCCTTAAAGGAGGAAAAAATCAAGAAATTCTTTGTACGAGCTCAGGATCCTCAATATTACGAGCGACTGATGATGGTCGAATGTCACAAGTTCTCTGACATCATCAAATTTGGAGAGCGAATCGAAGAAAGCATCAAAAGCGGTATGGTTACCAACTTTGAAGCTTTATAGGCTACTAATAAAGCTCTACATTCTGGAGGTGTGCCCAGAAAGACGGATGCGGGAGCCGTGATGGTTGCACAAAAAGCCAAGTCCCCGCCCAAATACTAAGTATATCCAACACTCTCATCCACATACCAAGCAGCTCCAAGTTACCAAGCACCCTCACCCACATATCAAGCTCCACCACCCACATATCAACCTACCTCGCCCATGTACTCCCAACCGGCTCCCGTTTACAACGCCTACAATTCCCAACCTTCTCACTACCAATCAACACCTACTCGCCAAAACATCCAAAGACCTCGCCCTAACTTCGACCGTCGTCCTCCAAAATAGTATATTGCCATAGCCGAGCCCATTGATCAACTATATGAAAGACTCAAAGTCGCCGGTTATGTCACACCCATTCCTGCTGCTACCCCTGAGAACCCTTCTCAGTGGATCAACCCCAACAAATCTTGTGCTTACCACTCCGACATGAAGGGACACACCATCGAGGAATGACGTTCCTTGAAAGACAAGATACAAACCCTCATAGACAAAAAATCATTGTAGCCAAGGACCCTACTCCTAGTGTTCGCAATAACCCACTGCCAGAACATAAAGGTGGTGTCCATATGGTTGAAGTAGATGATGATTGGGATCCTGAGGGATAAATTGCGATGATTGTAGAGGGTGATCTGAAGAAGCCCACAATTACTCTCAACCCAGTTGTGGTTCAAATGCAGCCATCCGGGGATGCTGAGGTAAACATGTCCATTTCACTCGAGTTTGAATCGAGACCGCCCACAATGGAAAAGGCCCCAGTGCCGATTGAAGTTGAGTTTGTACAGCCACTCGAAGTAGCAGTCCGGCCACCTATAACATATATTCCGGTGGGAATGAGGATGACCACACCTATTCTAGTGGCAATGTCAACAACGCCACCCTTTTAATCAAATGCCATCCCATTGGATTACACAACTGAAGCAAGGAGAAAGGGTAAAAGTAGGTCTGAGGAAGCAATTACTGCACAGGGTATGACCAGAAACTGGCAGTGTTTATACCCCTGAATATTTTGCTAAATCTATGAAGCAGGACGCCAACCGTCCTCCCACTATTGAGACAGGTTCAAACAATCATTGGAGAAAGATCCAAGCCAAGGAGTACTCAATCCTCAACCAGTTGAACAAGACACCAGCTCAGATATCTATCCTCTCTCTATTAGAGAATTCTGAGATGCACAGGAGCGCCTTAGTGAGAATGCTGAGTGAGGCATACGTACCAGACAATATCACCAGCGGGGAGATGGTAAACATGGTAGGCCAGGTTCTGGAAAGCCACAAGATAACTTTCCATGAAGACGAGTTGCCGCCCGAATGGTTAGGGCATAATAGAGCACTGCATATCACTGTGCAATGTGAGGACCACTTAATTTCAAGGATCTTAGTTGATGGGGGTTCCAGCCTCAACATTTGTCCGCTGATCACACTCAAAAAATTGGGCAAAATTCTACATGATATAAAAGAATGAGAGATAAATGTAAAGGCCTTCGATGGTTCGCAGAGATCCACTATGGGAGAAATCACCTTGTTCTTACAGATGGGACCAACCTGGTTCGATGTAGACTTCCAACTGATAGACGTGCCCGCATCCTACAACTTGTTGTTAGGGAGACCTTGGATAAATGCCTCTGGGGCCGTGGAATCAACCCTACATCAAGCGTTAAAGTTTGAATGGAATCACCAAGAGGTAGTCATTCATGGCGACGGTAGCAACCATATCTACGGTCGCCAGAATTGTTTTGGTCACTGATGGGAGAAGGAAGCTAGGTGGAGAAATCTACCACAACATTGAACGAGTTAATGCCATTGATAAGGACAAATGGTGGGAAGATTGAGAGAATCTTGAACTGGAAAGGATATGAGCCAGGCAAAGGGCTCGGTAAAAATATCCAGGGAATAATGAAACCAATAACACTCAAGAAGCACGGTACCTCTTTCGGGATAGGGTATGAGTACACTTGGAAGGAATTCAAGGGCTGGTCGCCACCATGGCGCAATCCCTACTACTCATTGGATTAGCCAATACCTCACTTAGAACAAACTCTCCAGCAAGCTGATATCATCTACAATACGAACCAAAAGGAAGTGTTAGCGGCAATGAGGGATTTATTTTTGGACGATGAGGACATGGACTGCTGTGTCATTTTTGAAGGAAGGGGGAGGGGGGGGAGGAAGGCCCTTCCATACAGGTCGTCAGTAGAGGATCATATCTCAAGAAATGGTCTGTCAGGACGAAGAAAGCCCGTCGAGCCTCAGGGTAGCAAGGCTAACAAAACACGCATTTATTTACAGCTTATTTATTTAAAAAAAATATTTTTTTTCTTCCTTTTCGCATTTTTAAATTCTGCAAGAAAGAGATCCTATGTTCAAATGATTATTCAATTTACCAAAGCATTTGCAGTTTCTCTATAAATCGTATATTTACTTGCAACTATTTTCTTCCCCATTACTTTATTTACACAGCATTGCTATTACTTATCTTGATGAACCGACGACTGTGACATGCAACGAGGCAACGCAACAAACGGATTCCGATTAAGACGAGGATGATATACCTGAGGATATTGTGAAAGTGGTCGAGAACATTGAGAATAGACCTAAGACAAACTTGGACGAGACTGAGGTTGTCAACCTGGGAACCGCAGAGAATGTCAAACAAACACGCATCAGCGTTAATATGTTGCCATTAGAAAATAAAGAATATACAGATTTCTTTAGAGAATATAAGGACATATTTGCCTGGTCGTATGATGACATGACTGGCCTCAGTACATCTATTGTGGCCCACAAGCTGCCAACCGAGCCAACATGCCCACCGCTGAAGCAAAAGCTCGGGAAGTTCAAATCGGACATGAGCTTGAAATCAAAAAAGAGATCACCTAGAAGATCAACGCCAGGATTCTCCGGGTGGTTGAATACCCGACATGGTTAGCCAACATCGTGTCTGTGCCAAAAAAAGATGGGAAGGTTAGAGTCTGTGTTGACTACCAGGATCTCAACCGGGCCAGTCCGAAGAACGACTTCCCCTTGCCAAATATACATATCCTAATTGAAAACTGCGCCAAGCATGAGCTGTAGTCCTTTGTAGATTGTTTTGCTGGCTACCATCAGATTTGGATGGACGAGGAAGATGCTGAGAAAACGGCGTTCATTATGCCGTTGGGAGTGTATTATTACAAGATGATGCCATTCGGTGTGAATAATGCAGGGGCCACCTACATGAGGGCCATGACTACTATATTCCACGATCTTATTCACAAGGAGATCGAGGTATATATGGACGACATCATCTTCAAATCAAGGAAAGCCACTGACCATTTGGATGATCTGAGGAAGTTCTTCAACAGGTTAAGGAAGTGCAATTTGAAACTTAACCCTGAAAAGTGTGCATTCGGGGTTCCTACTGGCAAGTTGCTGGGGTTCATTATCAGTCGCCGAGGAATAGAACTGGATTCATCAAAGGTCAAAGCTATCCAAGAATTGTCGCCGCCAAAGAACAAGAAGGATGTTATGAGTTCCCTGGGGAGGCTCAATTACATCAACCGGTTCATAGCCCAGTCTACTGTCATTTGTTAACCAATTTTCAAGATGCTGAAAAAGGATGCTGCAACCAAGTGGACCGAGTATTGTCAAAAAGCCTTTGACAGAATCAAGAAGAACTTCTCAACATCACCAGTCCTGGTACCACCCGAGCCAGGTAGACCTCTGTTACTTTACCTTGCTGTGTTGGATGGAGCTTTCGGTTGCGTTCTTGGGCAACATTACGAAACAGGAAAAAAAAAGTAGTCCATTACTATCTTAGCAATAAATTCACTCCATATGAAGCCTGGTACTCTTTATTAGAACGCACTTGCTGTGCTCTGACTTGGTTCGCACAAAAGTTGAGGCACTATTTATGTGCATACACAACGTACCTCATATAAAGGATGGATCTGTTGAAATACATCTTTTAGAAGCCCATGCCCACTAGAAAACTAGCCAAATGGCAAATCCTGTTAAGTGAGTTCGACATTATTTACGTGAATCAAAAGGAAGTCAAGGGACATGCATTAGCAGATCATCTCGTTGAAAATCCCGTGGAAGGGAAATACGAACCATTAAAAACGTATTTTCCCGATGAAGAAGTGTCATTCGTGGGAGAGGACATTGCAGAATCCTACGATGGTTGGAGGATGTTCTTTGATGGGGCCGCAAACTTCAATTGTGTAGGTATTGGGGCATTCTTAATATCAGAAACCAGTTAGCACTATCCAGTATCCACCAAACTCAGGTTCCCCTGCACCAACAACATGGCTGAAGTACAAGGAGAATGGGCGACCAAGAATTCAAAGATACTGCCATATCTACATCGTGTACATGAGTTGAGAAAGAGGTTAACAAAGATAGAGTTCCGACACGTCCGCATAATCCAGAATGAGTTCGCCAATGCATTGGCTGCATTGTCATCTATGATCCAGCATCCGTACAAGAATTTCATCAATCCCATCCCAGTGGGGATCCACAATCAGCCAGCCTACTGCGCCCATGTTGAAGAAGAAGAAGTTGGAAAGCCTTGGTTTCATGATATCGAGGAGTACTTGGCAAAGGGAGAATATCCAGAACTTGAAAACGCTACATAGAAACGCACACTTCGAAGGTTGTCAAACGATTTCTTTCACAGCGGAGGGATCCTGTATAGGAGGACTCCTGATTTGGGTTTACTAAGGTTTGTCGAAGCAAAAGAATCAACAAAACTATTGGAGGAGATACATGCTGGTACATGCGGTCCTCATATGAATGGGTTCGTTCTACCAAAGAAGATACTCCGGGTCGGTTATTTCTGATGACCATGGAACAGATTGCATCCGGTATGTCCGTAAATGCCACCGTTGTCAGATACATGGGGATATGATAAAGGTACCTCCAAGTGAGTTTAACGCAACAAGTTCACCATGGTCGTTCGCCGCATGGGGCATGGATGTTATTGGACCAATCGAGCCTGCCTCCTCAAACGGACACTGGTTTATTCTGGTTGCCATTGATTACTTTACCAAATGTGTCGAAGCAGCCTCTGACAAATCAATTACTAAGAAAGTAGTGGCCGACTTTGTCCGCGACCGCATAGTTTGTCGATTTGGAGTTCCAGAGTCAATCATTACTGACAATGGTTCCAACCTCAACAGTGACCTAATGAGAACCATGTGTGAAACCTTCAAGGTCAAACACAAGAATTCCACAGCATACAGACCTCAGATGAATGGAGCCATTGAGGCTGCCAACAAGAATAACAAGAAGATATTGAGAAAGATGATAGAGAAGCACAAGCAATGGCATGAGAATCTATCATTCACTTTACTGGGATACCACACCACAGTCCGCACATCAACCGGGGAAACTCCTTACATGTTGGTTTATGGTACAGAAGCCGTTATTCCTGCCGAGGTCGAAATTCCATCCCTGAGAATCATTCAAGAAGCCGAACTCAGCGATGCAGAAATGAATGGAGAAATCTGGCCGAAGCCAACCAGCTCAGATGCAGTCAAGCGCTACTATGTGTAACTTCTGATGCTTTTATCAAATGTTGTAAATTGAACTACGCCTGACCTGATTCCTGTTTAAGAGGGGATACGTAGGCAGCCCTATGGGTTCGGTCAGATTTTAATAAAAAATTAGTTTCCCCCACGAATGGAAACTGGGCCAGAATTTTGAGGAGGGACCTCAAAATTCCGAAGCAAATGCAGCCGCGCACCGCACAAGCAACAACCAGAAGCATTCACCCATCAAACTGGGGCAAAATTTTGAGGAGGACCCTCAAAATTCCATAGCAACAGAGGTTGCAATGCCTTGAACCACGTCATGGTCGTCGGTTCATCCAAAGAAATTATTTTAAATTATATGTTATATTTTTATAAAACCATGCATATTTGCTTTCTCAAAAAAACAGCTTGGTTAGCAACGGTACCCCTGTGATATGACAACAAAGTCCTCCTTGTCAAGAAGACAGGCCGAGCCGAGCTAGTGGGGATGCGAACCAACCTTCCCTTTTACAAAACTTGCAATTTTTCTTTAGATGCAGGCACCAAGACGGAAAAAGCCCAGAACACATTACTATCTTCACAAGATGCATATTTCTTAAGGACACGGTCTCAAACTCATCGCACATGCCGACGCTTACTATCATCACAAACAACGCTTATTCACCACAATCGTATCACCGCAGTTTATCATCAGCTAAGAACTCTAACTGTCATTTCCCCCCACTACATAAGGCTACTATTCTGCCTTTCGAGACTAAACGTTATCTCCCCCCTGCATTTTATTTCCTGCATTGCATAAGGCTACCATTCTGCCTTCCGAGAGTATACGCTACCTCCTCTGCATTTTAATTCCTGTATTACATAAGGCTATCATTCTGCCTTCCGAGGTTCTAAGCTACCTCCCCTGCATTTTATTTCCTGCATTTCATAAGGCTACTATTCTACCTTTCGAGACTAAACGCTATCCCCCCCTGCATTTTATTTCCTGCATTCCATAAGGCTACAATTCTGCTTTCCGAAGTTCTACGCTACCTCCCTGCATTTTATCTCCCGCATTGCATAAGGCTACCATTCTGCCTTCCGATACACTACTTTACTTTATAAATAATTGTTAGTTCAATTTTCCTTAATTAATACTATGTATTCGGCTTATATTATATACTACGTGATTCCCCTGTCTTGTAGTAACATAATCATTCTTAATCTGCTTCATTTTCCTTATTTAGCCATGATTTACATTGTTTGAGCTTGACTCCCTAATTAAAAGGAGTCCAGGTCCTTGATTGACTATGATTGGTTCTGACTGAACAATTATTCCTGTAATTATGCTAAGTTACTACTTTTTGCCTATGTTATTACTTGGTTTTCGACTCTATATATACACTGCCTTCTCTCCTTACACACACACAGAGACTAATTTTGAGAGCACAAACACACATACATTGCTCTGAATTTTTCTGTGCTTACATACCTCTTCTTGCTCTTTGCATCTATTATTGACTACTCAGTCGGCTGAAAGCCAAGACTGAGTAATCCCCACTGCTCTTGTGGTTCTGCATACTTCTTGCACACTATTGTTCTCTGCTGCTCTCTTTGCTCTACATACTACTGTTGTTGTGCTATCTCTTACACTTTGCTGTTCTCTGTTCTCTGACTGGTAAGTTTTCTGATTTTGCTTTATAGCACCTATACATAATATGCTCCAATTCTTGTTTATTTACTTACTGTTTCTTACGTGTTTTATCCTATGGTTCTACTGTATACCATGTAACTAGCTTAACCTCTGTCATGTCTTCCCCTTTTGTCAAGTCTAAATATGTATCTTGTTTTCCATATGGTTCCCTATAATTATGTAATTAGCATTACCCCCCACCCCTCTTTACTATTTTCCCTTTCCCTTGAGTCTGATATGTCTCCAGCATGCTTATGTGTTCACATGTTGATATTTCTTGCCTTGACTTGATTGTGGTTACTTGTTCTCACCTTCTGTTTAACTCTATATGTTGTAAATCTGCCTCTCCTGCTACTTGAATATTATGCAGTTCTGATCCTATTAATTTATTGTATTATGTTACAACAATTTGGTAATTATGTGATAACTGTAATTCTGCCTCACTACAATGTTTAGTGTTATCTGTCCCTAATGCATTACCCTTGTTTGTGTTTGCTCTTTCATGAGTCCTTTTGCCTACTGGTTACAGTTGTACTGCATCTCTTTTAAAACTCCTTTACTACTGCTCTTAAAGTTATATCTCAAAGTGTTGTTGTTTTAAAACTACTATTTTCAAACTCCAATTCTCTTTTAAAACTCCAAACACTTCCCACCACTCTTAGATTCTAGGTTCTGCCCCCTTCGTGTGAGCACTGCCTTGGGGACCTCTGAGTACCCATTGAACTCTGACACACAAGGCTGGCCTTCTACACTGCACTTATTCATTCCTGGCTAGGGTACCTGGGTGTGAGCACTGTCCAGGATCTTCTGAGGTCCTTAGAGACTATGACACACTTGGGTTGAGAGGTCATGGCATATGGCAGAGGGATACTTTGGACCTACCGTTAGGCTCTTTGTAGTATAGCTTCTTGATTTGCCTTTATTCAGTTGCGTAATCTATTATCCCTGGTTTGTAATAATCTGTAAATAAATATTTAGGGCTAGATAGTAATTATAGGAGGGGATTATGCATGCTTAGATAGTTATGGGTAGAAATCATGACTATAGGATTTATTTACCTATGTGTGCAATAGTATCATGCTTAGGGGACACATACCATGCAGTAGAACCCATGTTTAGGTTGTTTACTTCAGCATCTCTAATATTCTCATGTTTATTTCAAAAATCCTGCTAACTACTAATAACTATAATAAAATATGCTATGATTTTGCTGCTTCTGCATTTGGATCTAGAAATCATGCTTCGGGACTCATAATCAATGTATGCATAATCAGTATGTATACGGACACCTAGGCAAACCTTAGGCCTAATACATACAAATATCTTGCATGTATTAAAATTTTGTCTTTAAAACCAATCAGTCCTTTTCTGAAATCCTTAAGACTTTGCTGTTTGTTTCCATCCTCAACTCATGCTTTGCCTATAAATTGCTGAATTTTAAAAACCATTCACCCTTTTTTTCCAAATACATACAAATCACTCTGTTATTTAAAGTCCTTACGTTTCTTTCAAAATTACTGGTTTCTGAAATTATTCATTCACTTTTTACTAAAATTCAATTAAACTGCTGACTCCTCCTCTATTTTTGAACTACTAGATTTCAAAAATCAGTCACTCCTTTCTGCAAATCTCTCTGTTTATTCTTAATCATGTTCTGTCTTCAAAGTACTCTGTTTTATTCCTGTTTTATTACTGATTTATTTTTCAAAATATTCCCTTTGCTAAAAACTCGTTGAAACCCGCTGTTTTAACACACAAATCTACTGTTTTAAGTTCTGACCTTGAGACCCTTATTGTGTTTGGGACGTGATATTTATGTGTTTATTTGGAGGGATATATGAGCCCCTAACTGCCTATGTGAACCCTTTATGTGCAAGTCCTAACTGTTTTCTACTTGTCACCTAGAGTTTATCCTTTAAAACTTAAGGGTTCAGTCTAGTACCCACCTTGCAGGATTAGTAATCCTAAACACCCTCCGGGACTTATAGAATGGGACAGGTAATAGCACGCAACAATCTTTCATGACCAACACGCGCTTCTAACCTCTACGGGGTGGGAAGGGTAGAATACAGATACGATGACCGGTGCGCTAATAGGACGTGTAGCCCCTCTTCGAGGAGTGATTACCGAATATTGCATTGATGTGATCTTATTACTTTACACCTAGGACAATTCTTTTCAAATGTTTTTAACCTGATGTTTTCCCAAAATCCCTTTAAAGATTTTCATACTTGTTTGAAATCCCCTCTTATATGAACCTTATTTGCTATTTGTTTACCGTCCAAATTCATAAAAATTCTTGGCTAGGACTTACAGTTATGGATCTTGAGGGGTGCCTAACACCTTCCCCTTAGGATAACTTCAAGCCCTTACCCAATCTCTGTTAATGCAAACTAGTTCATGAGTTATCTACTCTAGGTGCCCTAACGCACCAAAAAATCGTTAGATGGCGACTCTTCCTTAAACCTCTTCCTTTAAGGAGTTTTCCAGACTGTCATAAACCCTATCTCTCCGCACCTGACCCGCGGGAGGAAAAAGGGGGGCACGACACCTATGACGCGTATTCGTCGTTATTGATCGAGAGGAATGTGTTAAGTTTATCAGTGCTATGGCTTCTTCGACTGCGTGGGGTCAGAGTATTAAAAAGAAGTATGGCATAAAATACTTGGCAGAGATCGTGAGGTGCGGTGGTTCAACACCAGATAAGTGTTGATAGCAAAGGCAGCTAGAGAAAGATAATCTTCGGAGAGCTTGAAGTTGTGGTGATGCGCTGGTTTGAGAGCTACAAAGAATGATCCTGGAATGAGGCTAGGTGGTGGTTCCATTTCTAGGAGGCCAGGTGTAAGAAGCGGAAGTCGAGAAGTCGTAAATGGGGGAACGACAGCACAACGTGGAACTTGAAGGTATTTGTCGCGCATTATGGGTGTCCCCGAGGGGCAGACGGACTAATAAGTTAGTAAATGAAGCAGGGCATAGGATGGGGTATTGAAGTCGCAGAGCGTGCATTTCAGTGTCGCTGGGAGGTGTCAGCAGTTGATTTTTATAGGTAGGTTGTCTTCTGGGGATAGGTTAGCAATGGTGGGGTTGGAAGGTTCTGCAAGGGGTCCTAGTGGGTAGTCGATAGGATATAGAAGGTGTTAATGTTGCTAGAGAATTCGAGTCTGTAGGGATTGCTAGCAAGGGAATTTGGAATATTTGGACAGATAGGCTGAGCAAGATCGTTTTATCAGCGGAGGAAGGATCTCAGCAGGGTCTAGAGTGGTGCAAAGAGTAGCTTAGGGTTAAGTAGGGGAGTCCCACCATCTGCAGTTGAGTTGTAGGATTGTTTTTGCATAAGGTTGAGGATTGTCGGCGTGTAGGCAAGTTCTCTCAGCTAAGGAAAAAGGATTAAAATGGTCATTTTGCATGGGATTTGAAGAATATGTGCAAAGTTTGGCCCTGTCGGATCAGGGTTAGGCTTTGGAGGATTCAAAATTTATGTTTAAGGCATGGGCGAGTTGTAAGGATAATGACTCAGTCACGTGTTTCATCGAAAAAGGTGTTCTTGTGCTAGGAGAGCCTTGGAGTTGATTGTATTCGGGGCCAGTCAGAGTGGGTGACTCTTAATAGCACTCCTAGTGAGTTCAAAAGTTAAGAATGTGGCAATTAAAGATTTCAGGCAGCAATATGATCGAGAATTGAGCTTTTGCAAAATAACTTCTGATAAAGAGGATGACGGTTGGAATGTTCTATGATATGTCCCAGCATACATGATAATATTGGAGGAGTGAGAGAAATAGACTCCGGATTGAAGAAAAGATTTTCAGAAGGGTATGAGACGGGTTGCAGGATTTGGGCAACATAGTCTCATGAATCAAGGTCACTCGGGATGAGTGAGGGTTGAGTTTGCTATGGGTTGAAGGAAGTTGTTATTGTTCCTGAGGCAATTAATGATGATTAAAAGAAGATAGGTAGATTAGTCATGGTTGAAATGGCACATTTGCGACAATGATTGGTTCCTTTGGTGTGATTTAGTCATATATGTGGTCATGCCGGTGTGTGCGGGGCTTGTCGGTTGTCGTAGCAGATTTTATGTGGGAGCACTTGAGTGCTATGGCCTGTCAGGTATAGGCGGATCCCGGAAGGTTTATGGTGGTATAGACTACCACTTAAGATTTGCATGATTGGGTGATAATGGGAATTCACTCGTGTGATGAGATGGTACACTTGAATTGAGTTAAGTAAAAAGTTTCTATATGATGAAGTGTTCACCCTATTGGTGATTCAAAAGTTATGATGGAATCCTTGCGCTACCTCATGTTGGTATGTTAAGTGCGGGAAGCAGTATGTATCTGGGAGTAAGAATCGAGATTCAGGTCCGATGTTTATAAGGATTTCATGAGCTCGGAAGAGCAAGACAAAGTGATTCGAAAGTTCAGTGTAAACAAGTATTATCTTCAGTGTCACCTGAGATTAATATTCGGTGGACGAGGCTTTGTACCCTGGTCATTGGTTCTTGATGTGTTTTGCGGCCTTAGTGCGGCCGGTGTTATGGATGTGCAGACTTGTTGCCTTGTGTGGAAGGTCGTGGAAGCATGACCGCGAAAAAGATTGTATAAGTGTTACATTTAGTCACTTGATGAATTTCAGATTTGGACTGAGTATAAAGTAGTGCAATATTGCTTAATTGAGAATTTACGACTGAAGACGTTCAATTCAGTTGATTATGGATTATGGGGTGTTAGTCCCGGTAGTGATGGTTGTTCGCGGGTATTATGAGAAAGATTGGGTTAATATGGACCTAGGTAAAAGTTAATAGCTAAGTTTTGTGCGAGCGAGGTGGCTCGGTGTTTGTGGATAGATTTAAATATGATTATGGGCTCCGTATGAGCCAGGCATGTTCCTTTCAGTAGAGCTTTTTTAATGGAAATGTATTAGAATAGCGGGTGTTGTCCGTCTTCGTCGAATTCATGTGTTATTGTGATTGTGCCGTGTGAGTTGTGAAACGGCTTTGATAATTTCTTATGTGTTGAGGTCCCGCGTAGCGGGGATCTTATGTGAGCAGGATAGCTCTTGAGATCCAGAGTACATGTATATATATATCGTACCTCAGTTGTGCTTGAATTTTGTAGCCTATGGCTTTATCAGTTTTCCCATGATGGTATTATGCACTTAGCGTGCTTGTGATCAATATTCAGTAATTCATAATTTTAAGTAAATCAGCTTCGTATATATATCTTCTTATGTAAAGTTTATATGTGGATCGGGTTGCACGCCGCAACAGTGTGATGATGAGAACAGTTAATATGTATTTATTTTCTTCTGTTTTATTTCCTATTTTCTGGTAAGAATTTATATTAGTTGAGTGAGCTGAATAGTTTCGTCCTGAGTCGTTTCTTATTATCATGTTCGAGTTATAGCTTATTGGGCGACACGGTATCATGTAAGGCTATTAGCCATGTGGGGTGACTTGCTGCCTAACCAGTTCGTACTGGATAAGACGAGATTATCGGACCAGGGATCAGTATGATAAGGTTATGTGAAGTTCATATTAAAGAGCAAGTACCATCATTCAGGTTCATATGAAAGTGAGGATTCTAGTCAAGATAAGGTATTCAAGGATTTGTTAACTCTGTAGTTGAGTGTGAATTTCTGCACATTCCTTCCATTGTGGTTGTATCGCCAGCAATATAGCAGGATGTCTGTATAATTGTTATGAGGTGCATCAGGAGCATCAGATTTATGGGCCTTGGCTAATAAGATTCAGGGAGCGTCGTTGCGGTCAGGCGATGAGTTATGCGGTGCATGGTGCCGATTCAGCAAGGGTATGCAGTTATGACCTGGTATATCGTGTGTTAGTTGCAGTGCTTATATATATTGAAACTAGGCCTGGCTAGAGAAATTTCAGGTGTTTGAATGAATTCTGAGCTTATTATATGGATAAAAGAGAAATCTCCAGATTTGATCAAGTTATTGTGCTCGACTGGGTTGTGGTAGCACAGGCAGGTGCTCGAGATGTTAACAGTGATTTCAGGTAACTCCAGATAAGTTCTTAGCACGTTCGAGGATGGATGTCGGTTTAAGTGGGGGAGAATGCAATGACCCGACCGGTCGTTTTGAGCTCTAGCGCGTCGTTTAATGGTTTGAAGTCGTGAGCAGCTTTGTTTCAGGTACTATGACCCGTGGGCGTGGTCGGAATTGAATTCCAGGAAGTTTAAAATTGATTTGGGAAGAAAATTCTCATTTCAGAAGCCTTAAGTTGGAGAAATCGACTAAGATTGGAATTTTGAGTAAACGATCTCCGAATCAGGATTTGAATGTTCCAGCAGGTTCGTATCATGATTTCGGACTTGGGTGTATGTCCGATCGGGTTTTGGATAACTCGGGAGCGTTTTGGCGTATATTGCGGAAGTTAGCATTTTAGAAAGATTTCATAAATTTGGGCTTGAAGTGCATATCAGTGAGGTTGATATCCGTTTGGGATTCCGAGTCTAGGAAAAGCTCCGTATGGTGATTCCGGAATTGGGAGCGCGATCATAAGTGAATTTTGATGTCGTAGGTCATTTTGGAGTCATTTGGCTAAAGATAGAAATTTGAAGGTTTTTGTGAAATCCGACTGGAAGTGGAAGTTGTGATATCGAGGTCGGAATGCGATTACGGGAGTTGGAGCAAGTCTGTAATGTTGAATATGACTTGTGTGCAAAATTTGAGGTCAATCGGACGCGATTTGATACGTTTCGGCATCGGATGAAGAAGTTTGAAATTCTAAGTTCTTAAAGAAATGGATTTGAGTGCGAATCGTGATTTCAGCATTGTTTGATGTGATTTGAGTGCTCGATCAAGTCCGTGTCATGTTTTGGGTCCGATTAGTGTAATTAGACGGGGTCTCAGGGGCCTCGGGTGCATTCCGGGTTGTTAACAGATTAAAGCTGAAGTTGGAAAAGGCCTGGTTTTGCTGTCATCTGGTGTGATCCGCAGGTGCGAGGTTTTGGCCGCAGGTGCGAGTGTGGCTTGGTTTGGTTAGGAACCACTGGCGCGATGGATTTTCTGTACCTGCGAAGCTGCAGGTGCGGGCAGTGGGGGCACATGTGCGACTTGGCTGGAGTTGAGGGAAACCGCAGGCACGGGTGGTTTGGTCGCACCTGCGAGATCGCATGTGCGGAGGAAGGACCGCATGTGTGAAAAATGCCCGGGCAGAATGTTTTAAAAAACGAGTTTGTGCCTTTTCTCTCTCATTATTCATTTGGGATAGGCGATTTGGGAGAGCTTTTCAAGGGGGATTTCACCAAGCATCAAAAGGTAAGTTGTTTCTACTTGTTTCTAAAATTTTTGGGTTTTAGCCAAAATTGAGTATGGAATGTAGAAAAAATTATATATTTCAGTTAGTAAGGCTATGGGTAGAACGTACCATCGAGAAATTTTGGATTTCGGGCACGTGGGGCCGAGGGCATTTTGGTCATTCACTGAGCGGGGTTGGGAAAGTATATAACTTGAACTTGTTGTGAGTATTAGGATGAATTTTCATTGTCTTGTCATTTATATGCTAGTTTCGGAGTGTTATGCGTCCGTTGGAGTCATCGGAAGGGCTTGGAAGCCGGTGTTGGAATTTCAGAGCAAGGTAAGTCTCCTTTCTAACTTTGTGAGAGAGAATCGTCCCCTTAGGTGACTTAATTAACTACATGCTACTATATTCAGGGTCTACGTACGCACGAGGTGATGGGAGTCCGTGCGTAGCTACTATTATGCCATGTCCGGGTAGCCTAGGACCCACTAGCATGCTTTGTGTGTGTACCTGTAACCCTGCCTGCACCATTGAATTGCTAATATGACTGAAAACGTAATTTAATGTTTAAAAGAAAGCTAGAGTCGTATTGTTAACCTTCTAAAAAGAGAATTTGTTTCCGCTGTGAATATATGTGTAGCTGGACTAGGTTGTATCGAGGAATACATTAAACTTGACAAATGAGTTTCAAAACCTATATTCATACTTCTTTTAATAAAGATTTTACCACTTTCCTGAGAAAAACGGTTTTCTTGATAAAATATGAATTCATTGTGTGGATATGTGTAAGTTTGGGTGCCTGAGTCGCTTGAGTGATTTTCGAGCAGGAAGACCCTGTATTGTGTATGTATTCTTATAAGCACCTGAGTCGCAGGTATGATTCGCGAGCAGGCTAGCCGTATTATGTTAACCGCGTCGCATGACCGATTCGCGAGCGGGGCAGATAGATGCATATATGGTTCGAGTCGGTCGACCCCTCCGCAGTGCACAATTTTTTATTGTTGGTCCGTGCCGTTCGACCCTCGGCATTGCTTGCGCATGATATTTGTTGCGTAGTTGCTATGAGATTTGCCTGATTATTGGCCTGAAATGTTAAATTGTCGATTGAAATGAAAAAGACTTAAAGTAATTAAAAAGACTTTTGGAAGAAGTTGTTCCTTCCGTTGATTTATTATTATTTGATTAAATCACCATGTTGATTAGTTTTGAATATGACGACGATATAAAGTGTTAAATGTGAACGAAACTTAAGGATGTCTAAATCCTTTTTTATGAACTGCTTATGATAAAACCCATGCTTAGCGTCACACTTAAATATTTTAAATGGACCTTTAGTAAGTGTCTAAATTGACCTCTCGTCACTACCTCTCTGAGGTTAGGCGGGCGACATACAAAGTACACATTGTTTTTGTACTCATACTACACTTGCTATGCATTTTATTGCACAGGCACTTACAAAGCAGATGTGGAGGATTCGAAGACTCAGGAGAGCTGCATCTTCCGGAGGCGATCCGCAGCTGACAGAGTCACCTTCATACCGTATCTATTTCATTTTAAATTTCCTAGTCCAGTTGTATTTCGGACAGGCTTTGTAATGATTGTATAAATTCTTAGAAATAGCTCATGTACTTGTGCACCGGGTTCTGGGATATGTATTGGGGTAATTGTTTAAGTGAAAATCTTAGAACACTATTTTTAAATAATAGAATTTATTTGCCGTCACATTTAATTTACGAAAATTTATTTACTTGATTATGAAATGCAAGAAAAGGTAACGGTTTGAATATGTTAAAACATGAATATATCCAATTAATTAAGGATGTGGCTTGCCTGACAGTGGTGTCCGGCGCCATCACGACCTATGGATTTTGGGTGGTGACAAAAACCCTCAAACAATCGCCCAAAACCGAGTTCTAGAAGTCAAAATATGTTTAAAATGGTAAAACCCCGATTTTGCAAACTTATATTCTGCCCAGGTGCTTTGTGAGTCGTGATCGCGGGAATAGAGGCGCGATCGCGTAGAAAGAAATCGGTGCTGGTGTAAGATGTGCTCAGCGATCGTGGAGAATCTTATGCGATCGCGTAGAAGGAAATGGCTGCTGGTGTAAGATGTGCTCAGCGATCGCGGAGAATCTTATGCGATCACGTGTAAGGGGCAGGCTGGCTTCTGCGATCGCGGATGGAGTTATGCGAACGTGGTGAAGAAACTTTAGGCGACCAGTAGGGACACATCGCAATCGCGAAAGAATCACTACGATCATTATCAAGGAAATGGGAAGGGAAAACAGGACACAACGCGATCATGGCTTGGGCTACGCGATCGCAAAAGAGGGCAACAGACACCAGAAACAACCGTTCAAAAATTGAAGAAAATGGCCTGAAACTCATCCGAAATGCGCCCGAGGCCCCCGGGACTCAAAACCAAATATAGACACAACCTCAAAAACATCCTACGAACTTATTCGAGTAATCAAAACACCGAAATAACATCATAAACATCGTATTAAACATCCAAATCCATAAAAATTCTCAAAACTTCTTAAACTTCAAATTTTGCATTTAAGGTCCGAATCACGTCAAACTAAGTCCGTTTCTTACCACTTTCACAGATAACACAAATAAGTCATATCGAACCTGTACCGGGCTCCGGTACCATGATACGAGCCCGATATCACAGGTTTCACCTGAAATTTCATTTTCAAAAACCTTTATATTTTTCAGAAAACAATTTTCTTTAAAAATTTATTTCTCGGACTTCGGACCTCGGAATTCAATTCCGCGCATATGCCCACGTCCCATATTTTCTTACGGACCCTCTGGGACCGTCAAATCATGGGTCCGGGTCCGTTACCAAAAACATTGATCAAAGTCAACTTTATTCAATTTTTTAATACAAAATTTCATTTTTATCAGTTTTTCACATAAAGGCTTACCGGCTACACTCCCGGGCAGCACGTAAATCAAGGTGAGATAGAAGGAGGTTTTCACGACCTCAAAATGCAAAATTAGCTAGAAATATACGAGATGACCTTTTGGGTCATCACAATCGCCCCCTCTTAAACAAACGTTCGTCCTCAAACCAGCCAAGATTCACCTTGAACTCATCCAATCACCGATGGCACACTTCCAACACACACTCGGGGGTGATCCCACGTCACCCCAACCTACATAAGCCTGATGGTGTGACACCATCACAGCTGCAATATAGATTTCTCATCACCATCGATAAGCCTTATACCTCAATTCCTCACCTTCTACTTATTTCCAAAAGACCCGATTCTAAATCCATATCCGGCATTAGCCTCAACCAGCTGCATCAACTCAGGTCTACGCCCATAAGGCATGCCCACACAACATAGCGCATCACACATATGCTCAAAAGCACTTTTGATCACAAAAACTGCCCGAAATCAACTCAAAATTGGCAATTAGTTCCACGTCTGGAAGAACTCTGTGTCCAAACCCTATAATAATGATAATGATGCAATGAACACGAAAACTTCATTATTAAACACCCGAATCACCAAGCCACAACTAACACCACCGGACACACATCTCACAAACTAAACTAAGGAAAACACATAACAAAATGGCTGAATATGAAAATAGAAGCATACAAAGGAACTATCAAACAAGCCCATAGGCATAACTCTCCATCAATACTAACTTACCAAAAGCAATATAACAAGGAAGAAGCAAAGCATATGAACAAATCATAAGGATTCCATCCTGATACAATTCCACCGTGGTACTCCGCCCGGTCTATACATATCAAATCACAAAGAATCACGAGGGACTCGCTCTCAACTCTATGTCACATGCCGAATACATATCATACCAATAGAAATCTCCCGCTAATTCATCTCAGCTAACGAAATCATAGCGCTCACTTAACTCACATCTCAATGGAGTATCAAATCACACCTTGTAAACAAAATACTTAGGAAAAATGACATAAAGCTCACAATGATGAACAACAATGACTCACTTCTATTCTGACCACTATCAATGATGAATAAAACAATGATACAAATGGCTATTGCTCATAAAATCTCCCAATAGAAGCAAACACGACAATAGAGTGCCAAGCATAAAACTTACTCATAAATAAGCAACAAATAAGGGAAACTCGTCCCGATCGACAGAGGTATAGTGAAATACAATGGTACCCCACTTTAGCACATCAAGACATACCTGGGTGATAATATTTGGCACAACGGCCTCTAACCCACTATATGCAACACATAAACAGGTCGGGCCTCCCCGTCTTGGGCGCCCTCTACCCACCTGAATACCCTGCTATAACAATCCTACCTGAATCCTTGAACAATCTCTAACCCTATGGCTAACATCTCCAATCTAAAAACAATCTCTCTGCCGATGTGGCTATGGAAAACATACAAAATAGAANCATGACGTACCTTGGTTCCATAATAAGGAACAGTAGATTACTGCAGTCTACGAGGCATCCTCGCCTCCCGAAACTCTTTTTCCTGATCTCGTCTGACTTCTCGCTCCCGGTCCCACATGCTCCTTAACGGGAGAGCGATCCCCACTACCTGCTGAAACGAGGTATCCTACTATAACTCTCGAGTCTCGCTGAACTGAATGTCATGTCTGAATCTCCCAAGTGACTCTATAGAGTCATCTCCTAACTGAAGCAACCAAGCGAAGTGCATGTCTAGCCAACTCACTGAATCTAACGACATACTCCAATAGTTACATGGCGCCCTGATGCAACTTTTCAAACTCCGCGCGCCGAACATTCCAAGGATTTGAGGTGCAACCTCCCTCAAAACATCTCCGAAAATTGAATCCACGCTAGTGAAGCTAACTCAGCCAGGTTACCCCAACTCATATGTCGCCACCACTGATCAACCCATTACTCTGAACCTGAGACGTGACAAAAACAATCACGCCCTTCTCCACAACACCCGAAATGCGAAGAATATAGTGACATTCCCCCAGGAAACCCGGGGCACCATCTACCGCCAATCCACTCAAAGATAGAAGGGTGGTACTTCCTGTACCCCTCAAGTCTAAGGTATTCTTCCTCCGATGCTACTGTCCTAACCACGGGCTGAACTGAAACCACATGACGTGCTGCCATGAAAACTGGAATCTGGCCAATATGATCTCATTGCTCTGGAGTGTAGACAGTGGGAGTCTGAACTCCTCCCCTGATCTGTGTAACAGCCGGTGAATTAGAATCAATCTCTCCTGAGTCAATGTACCAATTATTCTATAAACTATTCCCAGGCCTCCTGAAGTCCAGGGTAGCAGCAGGCACCCCCAGTACCTGTTCCCCAACTAGAACTTCCGGCGACTCTTCAACGGCTGCTCCGGTAGGCATCTTAATTGCGGATCGTGCTCCTCGTCGGCCTCTGTCTCTGACCCTTGCGACGTTTGCTTCAGGTAACATCATCAGGAACCTATACTCACCACCGGTGAGAGAATGGAATGATAATTTCAACCATAAAGATCAATGAACTCGCACGATGGGAATGGAAGAAGTGAAATTGTCCGAATAGTTTAGTACCCTCTCAAAGATAAGTACAGACGTCTCTGTACCGATCCGCAAGACTCTACTAAACTCGCTTATGACTTGTAGCACCTATGAACCTAGAGCTCTGATACCAATTTGTCACGACCCAAATTTCCCTCCGTTGGGTATCGTGATGGCACCTAGTTCTAAGGACTAGGTAAGCCTAAGATTTCCACTGAATTCTTGACAGAGTTTACAATTTCCAAAAACCCGGTATATACAAGTCATAACCACTACGTCATCTTTCAACCAAATCTAAATATAATTTTCTAGAAATAATACGTACAGTTGAGATTAACAGGAAGGTGACACCAAAGCATGCGAACGCAGCAGCAGGTTATCTTGAGTCTCCTCAACAACGATTCGCGCAGCTACTAACAAAAATAACCTGGATCCGCACACCAAAAATGTGCAGAATTGTAGTATGAGCACACCACAGCGGTGCCCAGTAAGTATCAAGACTAACCTCGGTGAAATAATGACGAGGACTAGTCAGGACACCACTAGTCTAATATGTAAAAAGACATAAATGTACAAATGACCGAAACATAATATCTACTAAAGATTTTTCGATATAATTAACGGTACGATCGAATAATACGGAAGAAAAATTCAATAATTACGATCAATAGACATCATAATAGAAATATGCAAAGAGAATGGAAAGAATGCAAGACAAATGTCGGGAATCACAACCCAATAAAACACTAGCAACTCAGCACTACATCTATTTATTCACGTCAGGACTTAGCCAATAAACTCAATAAAACTGGTCAAACCTTTGAGTGAAAAACTTTAAATCGTGAGTTTATTTTGAAATCTTTAAAGATATAATCATTTCGAATAGAGAAATTTCTTCTTTGAAACATACTTTCTCTGAATGTATATTACTATATCTTTATAAAGAGAAATCTTTAAAACATAGTCTCTTCAAAATACGTGGTGTTAAAATATACTTTCCCAAATACTTCTCTTTCAAATATCATATTTTTGCAAGACAAATACTTTTCAATACACTTTCGAAATAGAAGTCCTTAAGACATAACTTTTTCTGGAGATAATTTCTTTTCAGCTATACTTTTCAATATATATCTTTCGATCCAAATCTCCTCAATGATAAAACCACCGGAACTCAGTCCGCAACTCAAAATTTGTCATGCAATGCAGTACAGGAGGGAAAGCTCGGAGTCTCGTCCGTAGTCCCAATTTAAATATGCGATGCAATACAGGGGGAAAAATCTCGGATCTCCATCCGTAGTCCCAATTTAAATATGCAATGCAGTACAGGGGGAAAGCTCTCGGATCTCCATCTGCAGTCCCAATTTAAATATGCAATGCAGTACAGGGGAAAGCTCCCGGATCTCGGTCCGTAGTCCAAATTTAAATATGCAATGCAGTACAGGGGGAAATATCTCGGATCTCGGTCCTTAGTCCCAATTTAAATACGCAATGCAACCACTGAGGAAAACAACCAGAATGCGACAGAAACAACATACATTGCCACAACAGGTGCAAAAGCAAACAAGACCGAATGCAAAGTGTGATGAGCAAATCAATACAAAGACTTAAATCACAAAAATGGTAAAAACTCACTCATAAGAAGTAGCCACTGAAAGGAATGCGATGAACAAAGAGAAAGCAACATAACGATTCAAGTTCGCAACCAAGAAACCAAATTATCCCTGCAAGGGAATCATCTATAACCAATCTCACTTAGACAATTAGCTTCACCAAATAAACTCAGCTTGAACAAATGCTCAGTATATAAGCAACATCAAAGAAATACCATCAACATGGGCGGTCATCAATTAAACCTAAGTAGTACTTAAGGGGAAATCATTTAAATCACAATTTATTACTCACGATCATGCTTGACCAACATATAGATATTCCAATTACTTGTTAGACAATTATAGGGCGAGATTATACTAGTTTTAGTCACATAGGCAGCGTATGAAGAAAGATATAGTATAACGGTATGAAAAGCAAAGTCTTCACTTAAGTCAATTATGTTCATATAAGAAACAAGGAATGCTAGGCAAGTTCTTCTAATTTGAGCAGGAAGAGATGAAACTAGAAATTAGGAATTCAGATATGACAATTTCAATTCATATACAGGGAACATAAGGACCAAAAATCCTAAAAGGGCAATCTATTTTCAAATAAGTCCGAGTACGCACTCGTTACCTCGCGTACGCGGGCTAGAATCAACATAAAAGACTCAATCCTAAGGGGATGTTCCCCCACACAAGGTTAGGCAAGATACTTACCTCAAAGACGACAACCATGTACTCGAAAATAGACTTCTCGGGCAGGAAGGCCTCCGGACGGCTCAAAATCAAGTAAAACAAATTCAAAATACATATAAGGAACTATTCCGAATACTGAATTCTCAATCTTTACAATATTATAAAAATTGACCCAAAAGTCGACCCTCGGGCCCGCACCTCGGAACTCGATAAATTTTACAGATTCTGATTACCCATTCCGATACGAGTTCATCCATACTAAATTTATCCAATTCCGATAACATTTTGTCATTCAAATCATAAATTTTCATTTTTAAAGTTTTCTTTCAAAACCCACAATCCCCTCAACCTAAATCACAAATTAAATGATAAAGACAAGAAATAATTCACGAAATATAATTAATTATAGTGGAAAAATTCTTACCCATTCGAATGGTGTAAAAAACCCCTCAAAGAACCGCCCAAAATCGAGTTCTAGAAGTCAAAATATGTTTAAAATGGTGAAACCCTGATTTTGCAAACTTATATTTTCCCAGGTGCTTTGAGAATCGCAACCGCGGGAATTGAGGCTCAATCGCGTAGAAGGAAATGGTTGCTAGTGTAAGATGTGCTCCGCGATCATGGAGAATCTTATGCGATCGCGTGTAAGGGACAGGCTGGCTTCTACGATCGCGGATGGAGTTATGCGAACTTGGTGAAGGAATTTAGGTCACCAGTAGGGACATATCGCGATCGCGAAAGAATCACTGCCATCGCGATCAAGGAAATGGGTGGGGCAAACAGGACACTACGTGATCGCGGCTTGGGCTACGCGATCGCGAAAGAGGGCAACAGACACCAGAAATAGCAGTTCAAAATGGAAGAAAATAGCCCGAAACCCATCTGAAATGCACCTGAGGCCCCCAGGACTCAAAACCAAATATACACATAACCTCAAAAATACCCTACGGACTTATTCGAGTGATCAAAACACCAAAAAAACATCATAAAACCTCCAAATCCATAAAAATTCTCAAAACCTCTTAAACTTCAAAATTCTCAAAACTTCATAAAACCTCACAGATAACACATATAAGTCATATCGAACATGTACCAGGCTCCGGAACCATGATACGTGTCTGATATCATAGGTTTCACCTCAAATTTTATTTTCAAAAACCTTTATATTTTTCAGATAACAATTTTCATTAAAAATTCATTTCTCGGATTTGGGACCTCGGAATTCAATTTCGGGCATACGCCCAAGTCCCATATTTTCCTACAGACCCTCTGGGACTGTGAAATTATGGGTCCAGGTTCGTTTACCAAAAATGGTGACCAAAGTAAACTTTATTCAAATTCCTAATACAAAATTATCATTTTCATCAGTTTTTTCACATAAAGGTTTCCCGGTTACACGCCCGGGCTGTGCATGAAAATTGTGGTGAGATAGAAGGATGTTTTCACGACATCAGAATACAAAATTAGCTAGAAATATACGGGATGACCTTTTGGGTCATCACAAAAGTACTGAATAAACTAGAAATAAATTGATAAAAAATATGGAAAATTGTTGAAAAAATACCAATGCAATTTTACAATAATTTGAGGAAAAAATTGGGTATCAACAGTTGTTCCTCTTTACCCGGGAATGATGAAGGAGCTGTCGGGTAAAGATATGTTGGCCAATTTTGATCGAGCAAAATAGTTTGAAGAGTTTAAGGCCGCACCCTGGTTTCTTAGTTCCCTACATATCCTCGATTTTACAGGAATCAGGACGTATGTAGTTGAGGAGTCATCAGTGAAGTATATCGATGAAGTTTCTTAGAAGAACGGACGTAACATTTGGGACTGATTGAATAAGTGGCTTACAGGGTGGTTAGGAGAACTAGAGCGGGACCGCTCCTGCCGGATTGTAAGTTTGCTCACCGAATCACCTGAAAATAAATAATACAAGCATATATTGTGCGTAATTTAAACATGATGAAAATTCCCATTGGACCATGAATGTTGTCTTTGGGTGGTTATGGATGACGTCCTCAGACCATGACGTCCTGGGCTATTAATTGCTTGATGCAGGATTCACAGGCCATGAAAATTATGTTCTCGGGCCATAAGGATGGTGCCTCCGAACCATGATGCCTTTGAATAATGACATGCAGAGGGAGACGGTGGTTAGTCTCGAAAGGCATAAAGGTGACCTTATGCAAAATGTAGATGGAGGTAGAGCTTAACCTCAGAAGGCAGAATGGTAGCCTTATGCAAGAAATAAAATGACAGTAGGAATTCTGAGCTGGTGATGAATAGCGGCATTGTGCTTATTGAGAGCATTGTGACTGTGGAGCATTGGGTCATGTGCGAACATGGGCAAGTGCAGCAGTTTTGAGAGTCGTATTTCGGACAATGTTTGTTCCTAGGAGGACGATTCATTTAGGGATTTTTCAACCTTAGTGCCTGCAACCAAAGAAAGATCGTGAGTTCTATAAACGGGGGGAGGGGGGTTAGTTCGTATCCCCGCTGGATTTTCTTGACTTGTTGGGCTTGATATGATGATATTGTCTGTATTATTGGGGTAGCGTTGCTAAATAAAGTTGTTTAAAAAACAAACATGCATGATTTTGTAAAAGAATAATGTATAATTAAAAATAATTTTGGGATGAACCGACGACCGTGACACGGCTCGGGACATTGCAATCTCCCCTGCTACAGAATTTTGAGGGTCCTCCAAAAAATTCTTCCCCAGTTTGATGGGTGAATGTCTCTAGTTGTTGCTCGTGCAACGATTGGCTGATCTTGCTTCAGAATTTTGCTCAAAATTTTGCCCTAGTTGGATGGATGAATGCTTCTGATTGTTGCTCGTGCGGCGATTGGCTGAACTTGCTTCAGAATTTTGAGGGTTTCAATTGTAGGGAAAAATAATTTTTTTATTGAATTGTGATCAAATCCATAGTGCTGCCTACGTATGCCCTCTTAAACGGGAATCAGGTCAGGTGTAGTTCAATTTACATCATTGAGAAAGCATAAAGATTACACATAGTAGCGTTTGACTGCATCTGAATTGATTGGCTTTGACAAGACTTCTCTGTCCCTTTCTGCGAGTATAAATGCTCCTCCTGTCAGTCCCCGGTGAACCATGTACGGACTCTGCCAGTTGGGAGAGAACTTTCCTTTGGCTTCGTCTTGATGTCGAAAGATCTTCTTCAGCACCAGCTACCCCGGTGTGAACTGTCTAGGCTTAACTCTCTAGTTGAAGGCTCGGGTCATTCTGTTCTGATAGAGTTCACCATGACAGACTGTATTCATTCTCTTTCCTTCTATGAGGGCTAGTTGCTCATAACGGCTCTTTACCCATTATGCGTCACTGAGCTCAGCTTCTTGTATAATTCTTAGATATGGAATCTCAACTCCGGCAGGAATAACAACCTCAATACAATAAACTAGCATATAGAGAGTTGCCCCTGCTGAGGTGCGAACTGTGGTGCGATATCCCAATAAGGCAAATGATAACTTCTGATGCCACTTCTTGTGCCTTTCTATCATCTTTGTTAGTATCTTCTTGACGTTTTTGTTGGCGGCTTCTACAGCTCCATTCATCTGAGGTCTGTAAACTGTGGAATTCTTGTGTTTGATCTTGAAAGCCTTGAACATAGCTTTATCAAGTCACTGTTGAGATTGGAACCACTGTCGGTGATGATTGACTCAGGAATCCCGAATCGACAAACAATACGGTCGTGGACAAAGTCTGCCATGACTTTCTTAGTCACTACTTTGTAGGATGTTGTTTCGACCAGTTTGGTGAAATAGTCGATGGCTACCAAAATGAACCTGTGTCTGTTGGAGGCGGCAGGCTCGATTGGTCCAATACCATCCATGCCCCAGGTGGCGAACGGCCATGGTGACCTTGTTGCGTTGAGCTCGTTTGGATGTATCGTTATCATATCTGCATGTATCTGACAACGGTGGAATTTTGGGACATACTGGATGCAGTTCGTTTCCATAGTCATCCAAAAGTAACCATCTCGGAGTATCTTCTTTGCCAGAACAAAACCGTTCATATACGGGCCACATGTCTTAGCATGAATCTCCTCTAGCAGCTTGGATTCTTCCTTTGCATCAACACAACGTAATAATCCCAAATCGGGGGTCCTCCTATATAGGATTCCTCTGCTGTGAAAGAAGTTGTTGGATAGTCTTCGAAGTGTGCATTTTTAGTGGGATTTGCAAGCTCTGGGTAATGTCCTTTTGCCAAATACCCCTTGATGTCCTGAAACCAAGGATTTCTATCTACTTCCCCTTCGACATGGGCACAATAAGCTGGCTGATCATGGATCTTTACGTGAATAGGATCAATGAAATTCTTGTCTAGGTGTTGGATCATGGAGGACAAAGTAGCCAACGTATCGGCGAACTCATTCTGGATTCTGGGGACATGCCGAAATTCTATCTTTGTGAACCTCTTTCTTAATTCCTGTACGTGGTGCAAATACGACAGTATCTTGGAATTCTTGGTAGCCCACTCTCCTTGTACCTGATGTACCAGCAAATATGAGTCACCAATCACTAACAGCTCCTGGACGTTCATGTCAATGGCTATGTTGAGCCTAGGATACAGGCTTCATATTCTGCCATATTGTTGGTGCAGGGGGAATTTGAGTTTGGCAGATATCGGATAATGATGACCGGTTTATGATATTAGGACTGCTCCAATGCCAATTCCCTTGAAGTTTGCTGCACCATCGGAGAACATTCTCCAACCGTCATAGGATTCTGCAATGTCTTCCCCTATGAATGATAATTTTTCATCAAGAAAATACATTTTTAGAGGTTCGTATTCTCCATCTACAGGGTTCTCAGCAAGATGGACTGCCAGTGCTTGTCCCTTAACTGATTTATGAGAATTTCCCACTTAGCTAGCTTGCCAGTGGGCATGGGCTTCTAAAAGATGTACTTCAAGGGATCCATTCTCGATATGAGATATGTTGTGTAGGCACAGAAGTAATGCCTCAACTTCTGAGCTACCGAAGTCAAACCATAACAAGTGTGTTCAAATTAAGAATACCTGGCCTCGTACTGAGTGAACTTCTTGCTGAGATAATAAATGGCTTGCTCTTTTCTTCCTGTTTCATCATGTTGCCGCAGAACGCATCCGAAAGCTCCATCTAACACTACAAGGTAGAGTAACAGAGGTCTACCTGGCTCAGGCGGTACCAAGACTGGTGGTGTTGACAGGTATGCCTTGATTTTGTCAAAACCTTTTGACAATCATCGGTACACTTTGTTGCGGCGTCCTTCTTCAGCATCTTCAATATCGGCTCACATATAACAGTAGATTGTGCTATGAATCGGCTGATGTAGTTAAGTCTCCCTAAGAAACTCATCACATGTTTCTTGTTCCTTCGCGGTGGTAGTTCTTGAATGGCTTTGACCTTTGACGGATAAAATTTTATCCCTCGGCGGCTGACAATTTATCCGAGCAACTTTCTAGCAGGAACCTCGAACGCACACTTCGCAGGGTTCAGCTTCAAATTGTACTTTCGCAATATATTAAAGAACTTCCTCAAATCTTCTATGTGGTGAGTGGCTTTCCTCGATTTGATAATAACATCATCCACGTATACCTCGATCTCCTTGTGAATTATGTCATGGAAGATGGTGGTCATAGCACTCATATAGGTGGCCCCTGCATTCTTCAGACCGAATGGAATCATCTTGTAACAATACACTCCCCACGGTGTAATGAAAGTCGTTTTCTCAGCATCTTCCTCATCCATCCATATCTGATGATAACCAGCGAAGGAATCCACAAATGATTGTAGTTCATGCTGAATTATCAAACAGGATATCTATATTTGGCAAAGGGAAGTCGTCTTTTGGACTAGCTCGATTGAGATCTCGGTAGTTGACACAGACTCTGACCTTCCCATCCTTCTTTGATACTGGCACAATGTTGACTAACCATGTCGGGTACTCAACTACGCTGAGAACCTTGGCGTTGATTTGCTTGGTGACTTATTCTTCGATTTTCAAACTCATGTCGGGTTTGAACTTCCTAGGATTTTGTTTTACCGGTGGACACAATAGATTGGTTGGGAATTTGTGAGCCACAATAGACGTACTTAGACCAGTCATGTCGTCGTACGACCAGGCGAATATGTCCTCATACTCTTTTAGGAATTTTGTGTATTCTTTCTTTTCTGACGGCGAAAAATGAATGATGATTCGTGTTTCCTTTATATTTTCTGATTCTCCTAGGTTGATGTTTTCAGTCTCGTCCAGGTTGGACTTAGGTCTGTTCTCAAAATATTCAACTTCTTTGACAATTTTGTCAGGTATGTCATCTTCTTCTGAATCCACGTCCGTTTGTTGCGTTGTCTCATTGCATGTCACAGTCATCGGTTCATCAAGACATGTAATAGTAATGCTGTATAGGTACAGTAATGAGAGAAAAATAATAGCAATAAATATGATTCATAAGAAAAATTTAAAAATGGTTTTGATAAATTGAATGATTGTTTTGAACATTGAATATCTTATTGCAGGAATTAAAATGCGAAAAAGGAAATCATTTTGTAAAGAAAAAAAATGAATAGCGCTCGTTTTAGCCTTGCTACCCCGAGGCTCTTCGGGCTTTGGTTTTCCTGACAGTACATTTCTTGAGGTACGTCCCTCTGCTCACAGCCTGTATGAAAGGGCCTTCCTCCCCCTCCCCCTCGAGAATATCACAGCAGTCCATATCACTGTCCTCTAGAAATAAGTTCCCCATTGCTGCAAGTGCTTCTTCTACGTCTGATCCATATATAGTGCCAACCTGTTGGAAGGTCTGCTCCAGATGCGGTATTGGTTTCTCTAAAGGGTAATAAGGACCGCGCCATGGTGGTGACCAGTTTTTGAATTCTTCCCAAGTGTATTCGTATCCCGAACCGAAAGTGATGTCGTGCTTCTTGAGTTTGATAGGTTTGGAGATCCCCTGAAGGTTCTTGCCGAGACCTTTACCTGGCTCATACCCTCGCCAATTCATCATACTTGCAATCTTGCTATCCCACCATTTGTGTTTGTCGATAGCGTTGACCCGTTCAATGTGGTGGTAAGTTTCTCCACCCAGCTTCCTTCTTCCTTCAATCACCGGAATAGTCTGGCGACTGTAAATGGGGTTGATACTATCGCCATGAATAATCACCTCTTGTTAGTTCCACTCGAACTTCATAGCCTGATGTAATGTTGATGCTACAGCCCCAGCACCATAGATCCTGGGTCGCCCTAATAATAGGTTGTAGGACGTTGGCACATCTATCACATGTAAGTCAACCTCGAATCAGGTTGGTACCATTTGCAAGCATACGTTTATTTCTCCAATGGTGGACCTTTGAGATCCATCGAAAGCTTTAACATTGATTTCTCCATCCTTTATAGCATGTAGCCCTTTACCCAATTTCTTGAGCGTTATCAACGGGCAGATGTTAATATTGGATCCTCCATCGATCAGGATTCTGGTGATGAAATAATCTTCGCATTGCACAATAATGTGCATTGCTTTGTTGTGACCCAAACCTTCAGGTGGAAGCTCGTCTTCATGGAAAGTGATCTTGTGGCTTTCTAGCACCTGGCTGACCATATTGGCTATTTCCCTGCTAGTGATGTTGTTCGACACATAGGCTTCGTTCAACACCTTCAACAAAGCACTCCTGTGCGTCTCGGAATTCTGTAGCAAATAAAGGATGGATATTAGTGCTGGCGTCTTGTTCAGCTGGTCGATGACCGAATACTCCTTAGCCTGTACTTTCCTCCAAAGGTCATTTGGGCCTGTCTCAATAAGGGGAGGCCGGTTGGAAGCCTGCTTGCTTCATTCGGCCAGATGTTTAGGGGTATAGACTTTGCCAGTTCTTGTCATACCCTGCGCTGCGACAACTTCTTCAGTCTTGATATTGCCTTTCCTTCTCATCTCGGCTGCATAGTCCCAAGGTACACCATTTGTATAGAAGGGTGGCATGGTCGACATCTCCACTGGCTATCCTTACTTAGAGTGGAACAAGTGCCTTGGGTCGCAAGAATGCAACCTCAAATGGTGCGGGTTCATTTGCCGAAGACACGAACTCAACTTCAATCGATACTGGTGTCTTTGCAGGTGACGGTGCTTCAAAATCAAAAGGAATGGACATATTTACCTCAGCATCCTCAAACGGTTGAATCTTGACTATGATCGGGTTGAGAGAAACCGCGGGCTTCTTTAGGTCATCGCCTTCCACGATCAACCTGATTGACCCCTCGGGGACCCAATCGTCTTCTATTTTAATCAAGTGGATGCCTCCACCCTTATGGTCCGTAAGAGAATTGTTGCGGACATTTGGAGCAAATTCCTTTTCCATGATGACCTTGTTGTCAATCAAGGATTGTATCTTGTCCTTCAAAGAGCGGCATTCATCAATGTTGTGTCCCTTTATGGTGGAGTGGTATGCACATGACTTGTTTGGGTTGACCCATTGAGAAGGATTCTCAAGGGTTGCAGTAGGGATGAGGGTGACATAACCGGTAGCTTTGAGCTTCTCATACAACTGGTCGATGGGTTCAGCGATGGCGGTATATTATTTTGGATGTCTGTGATCAAAATTAGGATGAGGTTTAGGGAAGTTTTGGCGTGCAGGGGGGTGATTGGAAATGGGATGGTTGAGAATTGTAAATGTGGTAGACTGGAGCGGGTTGAGATTATCTGGATGAAGCAGGTTGATATGTCGGTGGTAGAGGTGATTGATAAGTTGGTGGTGGAGGTGATTGATAAGTGGGTGGTGGAGCTTGGTATGAGGGTGAGGGTGCTTGGTAATTTGGGGTTGGATGATATGTGAGTGGAGGTGTTCGGTAAGTTTGGTATTTGAGTGGAGATTTGGTTCTTTTTGCAACCATCACGGCTCCCGCGTCTCTTTTCTTAGACACACCACTAGACTGCAAAGCCTTATTTGTAGCTTGCAAGGCTTCAAAATTCGTGACCATACCACTTTTAATACCCTCGTCGATTCTCTCTTCCAGCTTGATAATATCGGAGAATTTGTGGTTATCGATCATCATCAATCGTTCATAGTACTGCGGGTCCTGAGTCCGGTCAAAGAACTTGTTCATTTGTTCCCCTTCTAAGGCGGGCCTGACCTTGGCAGCTTCGGACCTCCGGCGAGTAACATACTCTCGAAATGTCTCTGTGGGCTTCTTCTTCAAATTCTGAATATAGAACACGTCTGGTGCGTTCTCTGTGTTGAACCTGAATCTGTCCATAAAGTCAGATACCATGCTCACCCAATTTGACCATTTCTTGGGATCTTGGCTGATGTACCAAGAAAACGCATATCCTTTCAAGCTCCTCATGAACAGCTTCATGTGAATCCTTTCATCCTTCCCTACTCCAACCAGCTTGTCACAATAAGTTCTCAGATGAACCCTTGGATTACCTGTACCATCAAACATTTCAAACTTAGGAGGTTTGTATCCCTCGGGCAGTTCGATATCGGGCTGTATGCAGAGGTCTTCATAGTTCAACCCTTCCACTCCCTTGATTCCCTCGATGCCTTGAATGCGGATTGCCAGCTTCCTAAGTTTCTTGGCTATGTTCTTGATAAGCAGGTCCTTTTCGTCAGACTCAGATGTGTATGTGATAGGCGGAGTGGAGTGTGCCACGGTCTCCACGTAGATGGGATTGTTATGGTGGCCTGGCGCATGAGTGTGGAAATGGTCATTTGTGGAGTTTTGAGGTTCTGGGATAAGCAGTGGGGTGTTATTTGGAGTGTGGCAGGCGTTGCATTGTGCTGGAAGAGTTTGGTTCTTTGGTGTGGTGTTGTGATAATGAGTTGCAGGATGATCTTGCTGTTTTGGGATGTTTTGAGGAGGTGTAGGATTCTGGATGTTGACGTTTGGGATGTTGAGGGAGAATGACAGGTTTGCCAGATTGCGAACTCGATCAAGCTCTTCTTGAAACATTGACAACTTCCACTCCAGGTGTGACACAGTTTTATTCTGAATCCGAATACCTTGGACATCAGTGGACTCTACCCATTCAACCATATTCTCATTTCTGCTGTTGCCTGAATCTTCCATTTTCATTTTGCCTTTGTTCTTGCCTTTCGGAGGACTAAGAGGAGGAGAGGGTGGAGGGCTCTGTATCTTGTAAGATAGGATGATGATGCCAGAATGCACGAACTAACCTTTGGGGAGGGGAATAAATAAATAAAGAAAGAGGAAAACAAAAACAAAAGGTAGCCAAGTCAGTGAGGATTATGAAAAGTATGGCGGTATTTAAACACATGGTGCGGGAATGTAAAGCGCGTCCTAATTTGGGGACCTCTTTTGTGCCCGAGGTAGGCCTAGCGACAAATTGATTTGGAGGACTTAAGATGATAAATGCCTCATTTTATTGATAAGAAAATAGACGAATCCCAAAATGACACTAAATAAAAAGGAATTAAAGGTCACTAATGGCCATTGGCCTTATTACATTGATAAAGTAAAAGAAAGACATTCCTATCTACTTAGTCCCAAAAAGACCTTCCCCAGACTCGGTATTCTTGCTTCCCTCGTACAGTTTCCCCAACTCGCGAAGTCCCAGCAACTGATATGCTCTGGCTAGATGTCCTCCTTCGGTCCCTTCAGCTTTTTGAAAGTTTTCAACCCTTTTGAGAAATTTTTCCTCCAGCTCCATTATGCCTCGCTCCAAATACCCTAACCTTTTGTTGGTACTGATAGCCATATTTTTCCATTCCTCGATCAGTTTCTTGCTAGACACATGTATTTCACGGTGATCATCCTCACACTCACGGATCTTCTTGCGCAGCTGGTTGTATTTGACTTGTGCCTCGGCTTTTTCATCTATAACCCTGTGGCCCTGAACGAACCCTGGCTCGCTCAGACCAACATAATTTTCTTTCAACCAACCAGGATTGAAAGGGGTACAAACGACATGATATCTGTCTGGCTCGATGGTGTCCTTCTCCATTACAATCTTGAAGTGCCACATGTGCGGGGCTTGGCACTTGTGAGGACTATCGTCATTTTGGAAGTCAGCTCGAAGATGGCTCATCTTTTCGACCCTGGGTATGACTTTCTTACTACCCTCTTGCCTCATAACTCGAAGAGGGACGTAAGGGTATGTTCCTCTTAGACCAATTAGTATTAGGAACAGTGCATCTCTGGAACGGGCGATGAACTCCTCTGTCAGAAACCACTCGATCATCCACTGAGCATGTTCTTCAGTCGGATTATCAAAGAGCTCGACCCATCCTTTGGCATTCTCAGGCTGAGCAAACATGTCCGAGATGTAATTCATTCACTTTGGATGGTGGAAAGCGATGTGGTCATCCCAAACTCTTCAATGAATTTCTTGTCGGTATTCGCCCTTTTGGAGATGTTCCATGAGCCATAGCTGAAGTAGTAGATTGTAGCCTTCGAAGTGTGTTGCCCCTCGTTGAAACTTTTCCAAGGCTAGATATATGTCTGCAATGATCATGGGCACAATGCTGAAGTTTTTCCCACCAATTCCTTCCATTAGTGTCTTGGTTCCCATTGCTAGTCTAGTGTGGATTCTCTCCTTCTTCGTTGGAAACACAATCAGACCCAAGAAGCAAAACATGAAGACGAATACTCTACAACGGATGTGATGGAAAACTCGTCATGGTAGGTACGGTATGATTTGTTGTGTCCATATCTTTCGTACAAATAGTCAAAAGGGATGTATGACTCCTTTAGTCATACAAGTTATGCATTCTTCCTCAGACCCATCATTTTGAGGAAACCTTTGCTTGTGCGGTTCTCGGGCATTAGCAACCCCGAGGTTTCCCACACTAGGCCAGTCAGTCCTCCTATTTCCTCCAGTAAAGGTGTCATTTCAATGTTTCCAAAGCGGAAGACGGACCTTTCACAATCCCAGAACAGGGTAGCAGCCTCTATTATCATATGGTTAGGCTGGATTTCTAGGAGAGATGGTAGATTGCCCAGGTATTTTCTGATGAGAGTTTTGTCACAAGAATTCAAATCTTCCCACCAACTTAGCAATCTTGGATGGATATTGGAGACTATGCCGAATCTGGGACTTCATGCCTCATATTTCTGCAAGGCAAACAAGATTGGACCCTGACCCCCACCAGACTGGACTATTTAATATCAACAATTAGCATAAAGCATTTAGTTCTCCTAATAGATGAACAGAACCTGATGATATCCTTTTGGGTTTAAGGAAACCCAGTGAACTTTTGGATAAGGCGATCTTCAAAGCTATCGTGCGGACCACACTTTACCCTGGCTAGGTTTGACCATTATGCATGAAACAACATAACGGAGTAAGGTTTCTATGGGGTTTTAGACTGGTATCCTCGAGCGTACAACTGCGGGGGAAAGGCACGAAACCGTCGACTGCACCACTGATCGACTAGTTTTACCATAAATAAGCCTTTCCAAATTTAGGGGGTAATAATATAGGAAGAGCGCAACCACCCATCAAGCGGTTCTATGGTATTTTGTTTGGCACGAGTGGAGTATGAATGTTGAGCATGGTTATGAAATAACAAATAAGCATTAAAAACACGTTGTCATGTATTTGCACGCTAGGAAAGCAGTAAATACAATAATTATTATTTAAACCGGTTACAAAGGAAAACAAAGAAACATGTCAGCTTTGCTTTTTGGAGGGAATAGATATCCGAAAGAGATAAATAATTAATTTCACATAGAGGGGGGAAAAGGAAAGGAGAAAATATCAAACAAAGCATACTCGGATAAATTCACAAAGCGGTTTGTAATGGTAAAAGCCTATAATCCCCAGCAGAGTCGCCATGCTGTCGCGCCCCCCTTTTTCCTCTCCTTTCGGATCAGTCAAGGTTTTTGACATTTTTCGACAACTCCTTTAAGGGAGAGTGAAGAGAGGAGATTCGCCACCTGACGAGTTTGAGGTGCGTTAGGGCACCTAAGGGGTTTGTCTATAACTAGGTTGTTAACCAGAGACAGAGTAAGGGCTTGAAATTATCCTAAGGAGAAGGTGTTAGGCACCCCTCAGGATCCACAAGTATGGTTCCCAGCCACACAACTTTGTGAATTTTGTACAATTAGCAAATAAACAAATATGGCTCAAATAGTAGGGGATTTAGTCTAAATACACATAGGTTTAGAAACAGTTAAAGTTAAAGCAAGATATTGAAAAGAATTACAATCTAAACATTTTTATGGGAATACTTCCTAGGTTTGTTTATAATATGGATCAAATCAATGCAATACCCGGTATGACACTCCTCGAAGAGGGGCTACACGTGGTATTAGCACACCGGTCATCATATCCATATTGTACCCTTTCCCACCCCGTGAAGGTAATTAAAGCGCGTGTTGGTCATGAACTCCTTTGCATTCTGTTACCCATCCCTTCCTATTAGTCCCTGAGGAAATTAGGACTCCTATCCTAATGGGAGGTGCTAGGCAGAACCTCAGATTTTAAAGGTAAAAATTCTAGGGCGACAGATAACAGAACAGGTAGGATTGCACATAAGGGAAGAACATGGAAAGCAATTAAAGGGATCAAGTATACCTCCATATATATTGCACATACACAACATGCGTCATACACAAATTTGGGTCCAGTTTCAGTTCCTAAGCATGATATCTAATTGACAATAACAGGATCGGATTTGTCATAACTCAGAGAGGAAGTCCTAATTAGGCTTACCTACTGATTTTAGCATGCTGGTAGTTAAACATGATCACAAAGACAGATCTAGTTTTATTCCTTGTAACTGATTTCCTAAGGCTTGCCTAGGTGTAAAGTAACATGCACAAGCTGTACAACTTTGTTAAAAGGGTTTCAGATTACCAGTCCTAATAAAAGGGTGATTCTAAGTGTTTACCAAAGACCGATTCCATCTTACTAGAACAGTGACTGTTTTAGACATGTATATTTAAACTAGGTGTGATTTGAGTAAGTATGACCCTAAGGCATGATTTCTAATGCATCATGATAACTTAAACATGATTTTTCTAAATGAATGCAAGATCATAACATTATGCACAACTTCAGGAATTGCACAAGTGACATATTTTAATCGTTGTTTACCTAGAATAGGATCTCTACGTGTATAGCATGATTGCATATTTTTTAACACATTTGTTCTAAGGCATGATCTAGACTACATTTTTTCAGAATACATGGACAGAATCAAATGGTAACAGTTTTTGTTGTTATTACTGATCCTATGAATAGGATTTGTAAGTGAAGGCAAGGAGTGATGACATGCTGAAAGACAAGCAGATGTATGAACCTAAGCAACATGGTATCTAAATGCATGCCATACATAATTCCTAGACATAGTTACAAGTGCGCATATAAAAAAATAAACATAGAAAAGCATGATATCTACCCATACTTACACTATAGCATGCATATCCCCACCCTTTTCCACTATCCAACCCCAGAATCATTTTTACAAATTATTACAAACCTATGAATATAAATTACATAATTAAAAGGAAAAGAAGAAGTTAACTATATGGAGCTTTCCATAGCAGGCCCAAGTTTCCAGATCCTCAAATGCCATTGGTTTACAACCCTTCACATGATCCAGGTGTGTCAAAGTTCCCTAAAGATCTCAAGGGATCCAGGGCATTGCTCACACCTAGATTTCATAGCCAAGATGGAGTAAGTGAAGTGTGGAAAGGCTAGCTCTTGTGTGTCAAAGTTTAGAAGGAGCTCAAGGGTCCCAAGGAAATACTCACACAAGA
The DNA here is from genome assembly GCA_005239525.1 of Nicotiana knightiana. NCBI lineage: Eukaryota > Viridiplantae > Streptophyta > Magnoliopsida > Solanales > Solanaceae > Nicotiana > Nicotiana knightiana. The sequence goes on from ML380363.1 coordinate 55,554, forward strand.
GGGGAAGAACCTAATGTCTAAGAGTATAGTGGAAGTGCTCATAGTGAGTAAGAACACTTTTAAAATAGTTTTGAGAAAGAGAGAGGTTTAATGAAAATTAGCTTGAAAGGGTAAGGCATTAGCACAACCAACATACTCAAACACCACACACAAAATAATAAACAGGAATTAAGAAAAATTTAGCAACCACAAGCAGGGATACGAGGGATTGTGGACAAGTATGAAGCACATAAAAAACAGGCTTGCACACAAGTAGGCCTTAGAAAAGTATTACAAGACTTAAACTGTCATAGCATAGTCCTTTACAAGGATTCATAAAAGGATCCAAATAACATCAGTTGAGGGGTGTTAGAGTACACACTATGTTCAGAACTACATGCTTATCATTTACTGGGGTCAGGGGATAGGGCAGAATTTTTAATGGGACATATAGAAAGTAATAGACATGATGAACTAGAGAGTAACCATATAGATAATTAAATAAATAGGCATGCTAGTTGCAGGGTAAGCAATAAAACTATAAATAAACACATAATATGAATAAAAGGAACTATTATATACACTGAAGCATGTTGTTTTGGAAACCTTAAAATTAAACTAAGAACATACTAGTTAGATGATGAAGTAAGTGCAGAGTAAAGGAGACGTAGTGTGCAGAGAAGGAGAGCAACAATGTACAGGAAAATATAGACAAATAGAGCAGTAATGCAAATAGAACAGTGGCACAGTAGAGCAAGTAGAGTAATAGAGTTACTCAGTCTTGGCTTTTAGCTGACTGAGTAGCAAGCAAACAACAAGAGGGAAAGAAAATTTCAGAACATAGTATGTTTGTGTGTGAGAGGGAGAGCTTAAACTGTGTGTGTGTTCCTGTTTCAAATTAAAGAAGAGCATAAATATATATAGTTTCTAAAAGCTGGGTTGAAATAAGGTAAAAAATCAGAATCAATTAACAATTACAGAAATTAGTATCAATCAGAGTGAAATCACCACAAGTATCCTATAATTAAGGGAGTTATTCAAACGGTTAGTACAAATAAGGAAAGACTAAAGAGAATATTCAAACAGCGTGAAATCAGCATGAGTATCCCTTGATTGAAGGGGTTAAAATTAAATGGCTAATAGGCAAATAACAAAATAAGGAATGTTCCCATGCGTATACCATATAAGGAAACAATTTCAACCCAATAGAAAAATGCAATTAAGACTAGCTTCATCAGATTTAATTAAGGAAATAAGGATCAATTAACAGTAAATCAACCATGTAGCCAGGTAACAAATAAGTTAAAAGTCGAAAGTCAGTAAGAGCAGTCCATAAGAAATCAGTAAGGTTTTTTTTCAAATCTCAGGGAATTAGGGATTCAAATTAATCAAGAATAACATCAAGTAGGACAATAATAGGCAAGCAAAAGCATAGCAAGGTAAAGAAACACATAGAATTAGGGATCCGATGCTAGCACACATTAAACGAACAAGGAGAATTAAAGAGTAAAAAAAAACCCTAATGACTGTAGTAGCAAAATCACACATAGGTTTAGAGACAAAGCAGTAACACCAAAGGGATTAAACAGAACGAACATGATATAAACAGAAGTAAACAAAATCAGGAACCCTAGTAAGCAAAAAATAAGGTAAACTCACATAACACTTAAAACATTTATGAGAAATAAGAGTTAATGAAATTAAATGAACACATTAGTGAGAGAGAGACTAAGAAACATAGAGTTTTAAACATATTAAGTCAAATGAAAAGAGAACTTTTGATAAATCATTGAAACACACAAAGATTCATAGAATGATACTAAAAGCGGAAGAAAAAATCATTTTGAAAGAGGGGTTATGAAACCCTAACTTTGAGATGAAGAGACGTTTAAAAATATGAAGGTTTTTTGAAGGAAACATGTAAATGCTTCATAATATGTATAGATCTAACACATATCTAAAGAAAAAATCAAAAAATCTTAAGAGTTAGGGTTTCAAAGAACCCAGAGAAGATAAGAAAACCTTAAAATGATGCCAGCTTTAGCCGGAGAAGTCATAGATTTTACTCGAACGTCCGGAGGTTGCCGGAAAATAGCATGAAGGACCATGGGTAAGAGCTGAGCAGCTCCAGGTTCACCTGACGACGTCAGGGCAGCATCAAACCGACGTGGGCTGAAGCGGAGGCCAGGAGAGGGTGAGAGGACATAGCTTCCGGCGAGGGAGGTGGCCAGAGAGGATGGACAGAGTCCATCGGAGAGGAGGGAGACCAGAAGGTTCTAGAGAGAACCAGAGAGATAGAGAGATAGAGAGAGAGAGAGAGTTAGAGAGAAGTTTGAACGAGGAGTGAATGAGGGGAAGATGGGTAGTGGTCTAGGACTAATTAAGGTAAGAGCGAATCTGGGTTGTTCATCTAATTTGATCAACGATCCAGATTACACACGGGATTGGGTCGGGTAGGCTTAAAGATTGGGCCTGGGTATTGGGCTAAATTAAATGGGTTGGACCAGCTTTAATTTAGGCTATATTTTAAATAAAAAATGGCTACTCGTTAAATACCCAATTAAATAGGTAAATAATTAATAAAAATAGTTAATTATTATATAAAAATGAAATTAAGGCTAAATAGGTGAAATTAAGTTAATTAACTAGTACTTAAAATATAAAATGACTGATTATTGAATTAAAATAGCATAAAAATATATAATTAGGCTATACTTGCAAAGTTGTTGTAATTATAGCCAAATAATGCCAAATTGGATAATTTGTGAAATAATTAAATCCTAATAGGATTAAAAATGATATATTGAGATAAGAAATGTTTTGAAATTATTTTTAATGCAATTTATGAGTAATTATTGGATATAAAGTACTGAATAAACTATAAATAAACTGATACAAAATATGGAAAATTATGGAAAAAATATCAATGCAATTTTAAAATAATTTGAGGAAAAAATTAGGTATCAACACCAGTTTTACATCAAAGGGGGTAATCAAGTCCTTTGATTTGTAGACACTAGTGCGCCAATTGATATCTTTTTTTTTAAATAGAAATTAGTGTGCAAGAAAAAATAAGGCAGCAACACAGAATACTTGGCCATGGTCTTATGAACTGTAGCTTGATGAGCAGCTCCACCGCGCATAGAGTCATAAACATAAATGCACCTATCCTTGAAGGACATCACAACCATTATCCAATGCCATTGTTCTGCAACATTAATTGGCATTAATACATGCTCGACAATGTGCCATGAAACATTGGCATCCAAGGCAAACCCCTAAATATACTCTGCAACGACATGTTTCCGATTGCACACATCAATTTCTCCATCTGTATCAATAAACGCCAGCCACAACTCATTAAGTTTTTCATCGAAGTACCAATCTGTTGTGGTGAATGTTACATGTAGATCTTTGTCATACTTCCCCTTCTTCCTCAGACAATAGAACAAAACATCAATGTGCTGAAACAAAACATAGCAAATAACTAATCACTGAAGGCTCGTATGCTTTAAGCAGCTACACTTTTTCAAACCAAAATCAAAGAAAACAAAGTAAAATGAACGCTCACTACTATCTCTTGTGCCAGAAAATATCAATTAATAATATGTTCTAACTTAAGAGGACTGAGTGTTCATGTGTACACTGGCTAAAATTTTAAAAAAATACTGTAAAAGTAACTTCTTACATATCGAGTCATCCAAAGGCCGACCATTATATGCTAAAGTGTAAAACCATTTTTTGTCTTCAACATGAGTTACACCAAGATCATAAGTAGGATTGAGTTCACTAACATGCTTCGGGTAAATTTCATTCCTTGTAACATATATACACAAAAGAGTACAGTGGTTTGATTTAAAATAATGCTATAAGTGACAATATATTAAAATATAAAATTGAAAAAAACTCTGAAGTTGGAAACATACTTCTTTCGGAACTTCCCTTCTTTGACCCACACATCAAATACATTCAACAGAGAGCTGTTAACGCCAGTTCAAATTTTTCTTTGAAAAGGATGCTTAATAGCATAAATTTGCTTTTTTTCTTTCGCTGCAACAACACCAGTACTGGAACCTGAATCAAATACAGTAATGAATGGAGACTGCATGGCCTTTGCAGGACATTTCTTTTTTTTTCCATTTGCAGGGGTACTTCAGGAAGTAATTCAGGCTTGTACAGAACCATCTCAGATTCAGCAACCTCTTTCTCAGATTGTTCCTTCATCTCCCCTGCCGCCTCATCAACACTTGCCGTTGCTCAAAAAGCACCGGTCCGAGATTCAAGAACCTTTTATTTCTCAGATTCTTCCTTTGACTCCCCTGCCGCCTCATCTGCAGTCTCACCAATACCGCCAGCATGTGATACATCTGGTGTGAAGGTTACTTTAGCAACAAACATGTCAACTTTCACACCAGAAGGTCTTTCCATACTATTGACACCTAACTGATCTGCTGCATCGAGCACAATGTTGTTATGATGATACGCACTAGTATTTCTTTGAGAATATGGAACATCTTTGCCTTCACTTCCACCGACCTATTTTTTTTTAAAAAAGAATCAAATTATCAAAAACAACAAATAAATGAAAAGGGAAAAGTGCAGAATGCACAACTAAACACACCTTACTACCATCCATTTCAACATCTTCATTGCTACCAAACTCCATATTGCTCGCAAAATGATTATTGTCTTGACGACTACTGGTGTCTTCCTCTGGATGTGCACCATATTTGACTTCGCTTGCACCAAGCTATTTTTAAAAAAAAGGATACAGTAAGTTAACTAAAATATAAAAAGAAATGCATAATGGAAAAGAAGCACATACCTTGGAATTTATCAACTCAAACACATCCTTGAATTTATCAGAAACATATTCCATGAAGGAATTTAACTGCTTATGGAGCTACAAGATGAAACAAATAAGAAACAAATAGAATTTGAATATACAATTTGAATAATACTTTCAAAAAATTATATAAAACAGACAAATACAAACTTGTTTCACATCAGCTTTCAACTTCTGCAACTCACGGTCATAATCAACAGGTTGGACACCTGGAACCTTTTTTGGTGGGACATGCTCCTTAATCTGTTTCGGGGGTAGCGTGACAAAATCATCGGTATCATCAATAGGAAGTTTTCCCCTGCTACGTGATGTCAAATATTTATGATACTCATCGGTAACTTCAACAGGCAAAGTAAACCTCCTTAGCTCTTCAGTTGTCAGAGAAATATTTTTAAATTGCAAATGTAACCAAAAGTGCTTCAGTCCTAGATGTATCAAAGATGTATAACAAATATATGTTTAATGTATCACAATGAATTATAGTGTATTATAAATGTATATCCCATCAAGACATAAAAGATGGTACCTTCTTCCCTGTGCTGTTGAAGAAAACAGTAGAGAAGTCCTCACGCGTTGGCCTGTCTGTCATTTCCCAATTTAATATGCGTGGTGTATAATCTCCTACGCGAACATCAAATTTTTTTTATCAACTACAATGCAACATTCATAGAACCACGTCTGTAGTGCAAGAGTAAATCCACCAATCCTATAAAACTCCGACTTTCCCCTCAACCTGTCCCTCACTGACTTCATTAAAGCTCGAAAAGCAATCTTACCCCAGGGAAACGACACATACTCACCACTCTCAACAAGATAGAAATCACGTTTGCTTATAAATGTCTTCTGAGCCAGAGTGGACATTAGAAATATTTTTATGAAATAAATAATTTCAATCTTAACTGTGTCTTCATCAGAATGCCATTTCTTATTCTCAAAACAATCAATAAGCGACTTCTTTGACACCACTTTAAAACTATAAAAATAAGTATCCACCAACCTATTGAGTCCACTGAATTTACCCTCAACATGTTCATTACCACGACAGTTTAAACCACTTTCAACACAAAATTCTAGAAGACCAAAACGTAAAACACATTCATCATTCAATTTCACATAAAATTGATCACACTTATCCTGAACAAACTCCCTAAATATTAAAGAACGAATAAGTTGTGCCTGGATAGCAACTCGAGGTAAATTAAGGAAATATCCAAAACAGCTTTCCCTAAACGTCTGAAGCTGGACATCAGTCAACTTCGACTGTAAAATCGATATGATGTCCACATTAGTGTATGGTGACCAATGAGTACCAGGAAAAGGCTCATCAACTGGAATATAGAGCTTCCGAGGCTACAAATACATGAAACGAACTAAAAACAAACAAATACAAACTAAATAAAATTTTAAAAGATGATTCAACAATAGAATGAATTATAACTGAAATTGTATGTACCTTACAAACTTTGTCAGTAATTTTAACTTTTTCTGCCTTCTGAACCTTACTTTTTTTTTTTGGGTTTGACACCCAAATTCACTTAGTCCTCCACGGCACATTTTCTCTTACTTCTATCAGCATCCACTGTAACCCTTTTGCTCTTCTTTTTGTCAAATTGTCCAACAACATCCTTTCGAGATTCTAACACTTTAACATTGTCAGAACGATTTTGTCTCCGCATATTTCATTCATCAATCGATTTCTCAACTAAAACCGGGGTTGAATGAGGAGATAAACTCATCGACCTAGTTTCTCTTCTCGTGTTGCTCGATTTATTAATTGAAACCGACTTTGAATAAGGTGATAGACTCATCGAGCGAGTTTGTCTTCTCATATTGCTCTGTTTCACAACTGAAACTAGGTTCAATGAGAATTTGTTTTTTTTAAAAATGTACGAACAAAAGGTTACAGAAATTTTGTGAAGAAATTAATATAAAAACTCGATCAAAACTTACAAAATCGTCTATAACATATACACACGATGAACTCTAACTAAACAATTCAGTCGCAAAAGCCTAAAGAAAAGCAACATCGATTCTACAAAAACACATATAATCCGAAAAATATACAAAACAAGAGGTTTTCTACTCCAAATTATCTGGAATCAGACAAAAATAACCGCAAATGTATCTTGTTTTGTCGTCAATTTCAGCAATTTTGATTCAATTTAGGAAAAAATCGCAGAATGAGAGAGAGTTAGAGATATAGAGAAAGAGAGAGAGAGAGAAAATTTGGTGTTGTATACAAAAAATAACAGATACAAAAACTCACATTAATTGAAACTATTTGGGCCAAAAATGACATTTGAGCCTTTTTAGTAGATATTTTATTTTGGGCTATTTTTGGTTAGGAAAGTTTGTAGAGTGACAGTTTGGATAATTTTCCCTTAATTCAATGTTTAATTACTGAGGCGGTTTGAGGAATTAAATTTTATGTTACATTAATAATCGGACCAACATACTAGATTCTAAACTAAATATTATAATATATCAAGTGAATTTTTAATACAATTATAGAATCGAGGCAAATCCTACTAGGTTTACATTAACCTATACCTAGTAGGCTAATACTATAAATTCGCTCTGCGTCTAAAATTTTACACATTTAATTTGCTAATAAAAGGTAAAAAATAAAGTAAGAATTCCTTTAAAGGATGCCTCATATTATTTTATATATAAGTCGTGAAGTAACATATTGTCCATTGTACGTTTTATACACCTTTTAAATTTTGTTCCTTCGCCTTATAACACCCTCTCCCGAGTGTATGCTTCAGCAGGAATCACACAAAAACCTGTAGTAAAATAACCGCTCATAACCTAACCTACAGAATATGTTATCACTAAAATTATTCAACTCTTCTTATATTTGAAAATCAAAAATACCCCAAGAAGTGGTGAAAACTCCATATACATTAATTACTTATAGCATTTAAAAAAGTGATTAATGAAGACTAGCATTTAACAAATGATAACAAAATTTTGTAAGTACACGAGTTGCTGTTGTTGTAATTAATGCTTACGTTATATTTTTGTTAATCTCTATAATAATATCTATTTCAGGTTATGTAAATCTTCAAAACCAATTTTTAGGTAAGTTAATACAAGTGCTAACTACTTGCCAATGGTTGATTTTGAATTGACAAAACCAAAGAGAAGACTAGTAAATTTTTGTTCCTGTGATTGTGAGGAAAAAAAAATACAATCAAAATGTTTTCTTCTTCCCTTGAATTCTTGTCAAAAAGAAAATCAAATCAGATATTCAAATTTCCAGAGTTTTCTTCAGTCAATAACACCCATCGTCTCTTCAAAACCTCTACCAAGGGTAATTCATTTTTTTAAAGAAATATCTGAATATAATTTGTTTGAGATTGAGGCATACTAATAGATCGATATCAAGTTTTCTTGTTTGCTTATTTTTATATTTTTTCATACCTTATATATTCAAAGAAATCATAAATTCCTTTTTGTATATAGCTTTCATTTTCTTTTTGATGAATATGATATAAAATCTAGCTTATATATAGATCTTTTTAAAGCAAATGAGATTCAAATGATAAAATTAATAACTTGTTTTTGCCATAGTATGATATGTTTAGTTCTCCTTCCGCTTGCTTATCTAAGTAGAAAATTGGAACAATCTTCGATTTTAATGGCAAATTAGAGTTTATTTTGTTCCTTTTTAATCAGACGTCGCCACAGGGACCTTCTGTTTTTTTTTTCCAACAAATTATTAGATATCACATCTCTAATACTGGTTACAAACTACATTTCTTGAGTGCATCTACAATAATCAAATTTTTTTTTCTAAATTTCCTTGATTGTTTCAAAATTTATTTCCTATGCACTAAATATTTTTCTACAATTGTGAATATATAGATATATATTCTTCAATCACTTGTCACTTTTCCATATTCCCTTCTCTTTTTTTTTTTTGTTTTATTTCTTTTTACCATTTATCTCTTATTAATTAGTTTGATTTCTTTTTAAAATGTTGCAGAATTACATGAATGATCCAATTGCGAAGGAAAAATCTGAATATTTCACACTTGGAGATTTGTGGGATTGTTATGAAGAATGGAGTTCATATGGTATTGGTGCTACTATTGCTCTAAAAAATAATGAGAATGTTGTGCAATATTATGCTCCTTACTTATCAGCCATTCAAATCTACACCATCAAATCTCCAACAACACTTAGGTATTATACTTTGAATCTCTTTACTATTTTCATTAATTACGTACTTCATTGATAATTTATCGTAATTTCTTTTTTTTCGGTATTCTGATGATAATTTTTTTTGCGGTATTACAATCCTTTAAGCGTCACTTGAGTTTTAGAATATTCTCTTCATTTATTGGGGATGAACTTCTTTTGAATTCGCGTAATGGAAAAACTTACTCTTTGCACGTATATTAAACCTATAATTTATCCTTCCTCTCCCCCATATTAGGGCACATGCTTCCCTTTCCTTCCTTTCTTCCTTTCTTCCTTTCTTCTACACAACAATATAATCTTCTTTCTCTTTTACTATTTTAATTCACACTATCTGATAGAATATTATACGCAGCAGAAGCAATCTTAGTATCAAAATCACATGTAATCTAAATAACTAACATAAACGAGATTTCACGGGTTACCTCCTGAAACGTGAACATATCTCTTCTATAACGTGACCCTTCAATTCAATAACTGCTCAGTGGGTAAAGAGTATAATGTTACCAAAAGCTAACTCACAAT
>ML380364.1:0-30032 GCA_005239525.1 Nicotiana knightiana
GGGGGGGGGGGGGGATATTTGGACTTTTATTTTGAATTCATGAAAGGAATACTTCTAATTTTTTTTTTATTTGAATTTTCTTTTCAATTTTTGAAAGAGTGAAAATATTTTTGATTTTTGATTTTAGTTTTTTTTCAAAATGTTTTTTTTTTAAAGAGAGACTTCTAAAGAAGAAACAAAATATTTTTTTTTGAATTTTGATTTTTTGATTGATTTTTGAATTTTGGAAAAAGACTTCTAAAAAGAAGGTAGAAAATGTATATATATATTTCGAATTTTGATTTTGTTCTCTTTTAAAAATGGAAGAAAATATTTTTGGGCTTAAATTTTTATTTGAGATTTCTAAAGAAAGACTTCTAAAGAATGAATTAAAGGAATTTTTTTTTTGGATTTTTGAAAGAATGGGGGCCAAAAGAAAGACTTTTAAAAAGAGGGANCATTCTCTTTTGATTTTTATGTACAAAATATAATCTTAGTAAAAAAAAAGGATTATTTATACTAAACTAGGAGAATGATTTTTTTTTCTTTTTTATAATTTCGCTCAATTATTTTCTAAAGCCGGTCAACAACGTAAGCAAGCCATCCAAATGATGTAACAAGTAGCACATAAGTGAACATGATAGTCTCAAAGAGGATACCTGTCTTATACGGACCCGGCCTCTGTGCCGAGTTTCGCTAAGTTAAATGCACGTGATGCAAATAAAGCGAACCTACTAGGGATATCCGGCATGAAGTTTGTTCTTCTAGGTTTAAATCCTAGTGGAGAATGTATCTAGACTGGCTTACTCGAGCAGACAACTCGAGCCAAAAGGTGGTGCCCCCAGCCTAAAACACGTGTAGATAAAATCCTTTACCGGGTGACAAGCACCTCGGCTATCTCAAATAAAGTGGGCTATGTCAAGCAAATACCCAATTTTTGATTTCAAGAAGACTTAGAGGGGGTGCGTGAGAAGACAATTTATATGTACAGTTCAACTATATCAAAGCCGTAAAAAACGAACAAGTAGCACATTAGGCACAAATAAATCACAATATATACAAAATTAATGAAGCCAAATAAAAAGTCAACATGTACAAGCTCGAATTCTTGTTGGTTCCCCAACAGAGTCGCCAGAGCTGTCACACCCCTTTTTCATCCCCCAAAAGATATGTGTTATGGATTGTGGATTATTGTGGGTTAAAGAGTTTTTCCAATTAAAGTGACAATTTTGAAATAGGGATTATTTTATTTCTCAGAGTCGCCACTTGAAATTAATTTTTGGGTGTTCCAAGTCACCTTTTATTTGAATTCCTAATCAAAGGAAGATTTGACTCTCTTTTTATTGGTCCGCGAAAATAAAGTTCAGGTAAGGAATTCTGTTGACCGGGGAGAAGGTATAAGGCATTCCCCGAGTCCCGTGGTTCTAGCACGGTCGCTTTATTGACTTAAACTTGGCTTAAATTAATTCTGAATAAACTGTGCTTTATTAGTTTCTGTGTTTTACTTGTCCGCTTTCACTTCTTGATTATTAGATTTATCAAGGAAAATAATTTTGGATAAATTACGTTGTCATAATCACGCTACGCAAGCGAATACGTGATCGAGACGAAATTTATTAATTTTATCATAACAGCGCTACGCAAGCGAATCCGCAATTATGACGAAAAAATAAATTACTACATTTAAAGGAATTAATTAAAATTTAATTATCGCGCTACGCAAGCGAATCCGCGATTTTAGCTAATTATTAATTAAATTAAAAATTAAGTAAAAAAAAACTAAGAGTATAAAATGACATTGTTGAATTAATTTATTTAATGTTAAACATCACACTACGCAAGCGATTCCGTGAAGTTACAACGCGCCTACTAATTGCCTAGCGTTTAAATTAATTATTAAGGTAATTAAAGTACATATGTAATTAAGTTATACAATTATTAAAAAACATGATGAATTTAAAACTATTTGAAAAACTTGTAATTAGAAACTTGGACCAGCTATGTTTATTGGGTTTAAAATGACGTTGGGCCACTTTATTTGTTATTAGACTGCTAGACCAATTCTATTACATAATAATACTATGTCTAAGGCTCAATATTTTAATTCTTTAAACTCCCTTGACAGTAAGCCAATTACTTACACAAGGTAATTCCATAACTCAATACATCTGATCTTAACATACTAATAAATACTAAATCATGGAGAACTAACCTTTACCAACTCTAAACCTCTTTACAAACTCTAAACAATAACCTTGAAAAAATTATGCAATCTTTAGTATTACCAAAGTTTTCTAGTCCAGGTATCAAGAGGAATATTTCAGATGAGAATCGGACAAAGCTCAATGACGAATCTACTAGACATTCAAGATAACTCTATGGCTACGTTCATATCCAAACAGTGGCGAATGAAACTCCAGAAATTAAACCTTAACGCAAAGATGGAATCTTTTAAGGTTTTACATACACAGTCTGCTTATTTAAACATAAAGGCCATCAAAAGTTCAATGACAAAGCAATCCTCAATTCGATAATCTAACATAGCTAAAGTTACTGGAAATAATCACAAGACCTTCTACATGTCTATTATTGATACACGAAAGCAAACGAATTCAAACGCCGACATTCTGATGAATTCGAACACTTGAATATTTATTCCAGTCAGCTTGAGGGATATTTAAAGTAGTCCGGATAGAATGTTTTCAAAGGGCTTAAAATACACTGAAGAACTCAAATTGATGCACTTGATCAAGGATTTCAGTACATTAAAGGAATTACCTGGATAGCAGAAAAATGTCAGCAATAGATGAACTAAAAATCAGCAGCGGTGACAACAACAAAGCAGCAAAAGGGACAACAACAAGCAACAGAAAAAGAACCAAAATAAACTGGTTCGAATATATCTTGAAGCCCAACAAACTTTCAGGTAAGGAAAACTCGAAAACTAAACTTCAAAGACCTTTGCTCATTTAAGTATTTTAGTTTCCGAGAAACTCACTCAATAACCCCTCAAACTCTCTGTTGTTTTGTGCTCAAAGTCTTCCCTATGTATAAGTGTGTAAAAGATGTGTCTTTTTTTAGAGTAAAGATGTCTATCCAGAATCCCCTCTATGTGTGATAGAGTGTGTGTCTTATAAGAGAAGAGGCAATGTATTCATGATTTAAAAATCTGTCCATAGGACATATTTCACCAAAAATCTGTCCATAGGACATATTTCACCAAAATTCTGCTTTAACTATTCAAAGGACAAAATTTTGGTTCAAAAATCTGTCTCAAGGACAATTTTTACCTACTGCGAAACAGTAACAGGGGCAGCATACTCCCAACAGCTTCTAAACAGTAAAAACAACCACACAAGTACCCTACTCTCATGACCAAACATATCTAATCTTCAACTTTTAACAAAATCAGTACCAACCATGTGATTCAAACCAATCATAAGATAGAAAGAACACATCACTAGACTCAACAATTAAACTATTACTCAACTAAAAGAAACTTAGAACCTAATGACTAAATTAAAAAAAAAAAGTGATGCATTGATAAGTGAAGACATTAATGAAACTCATGACTTTAAGCAAAAACGAAATCAGAAATACTACATATGAAATCAGAACTCAAACAACTAACGTAAAGCCAAAACATATCAATGATGAGGTAAAGTAGAATAACCAATTCAGTTAAAAAAGAAAATGAAAATCAAAAACTAGACTGAAAGCTAACTGAAACGATTGTTAACAACATTTACACTACAACGAAAACTACGACAAAACGATAAAGGAATAGAAAATTCAAAACATTCAAAGTTTGAGCTTTACCGAATTTGAGTGTTCATACACTAGTGGCGTAGCTACGGTGAGGCAGTGAAACAATAGGGGGACAGTGGCGTGGCTCGAGCAAGATTCCATTGTCGATTTTCCTCGAAACCATGACTCCGGAGAATTGGAGGCTAGTTTCGATGAAAATCGACGACAAAACCTTGCTTTAAGGCCAGTGTGCAGAGAGACACGGAGGCCGCAGAATGACAGCGAGGCAGCGAGGCGGCGGTGACGCGGCAGTGGAGGCGGCTGGCGGCGGTGGACGGTGGTGTTTATGGGTGAAATTAGGGAGAAAGCGTAGGTATCTTGGAGCTCTATCCATTCATGTATGTGTTGTGGGGTGGAGGTGGCCGGAACTTCACGAATTTGAGAAAAAGGGGGCGGCTAGGGTTTCAATGTTTGCTAGATTTGTGGAGGTTGGTGAGGTTTTGGGAGATTTGAGTTGAAGATATGGAAAGAGGAGGAGGAGAGGAGAAGATGGTGAAACAAAGGGGTGGTTTGGACGCCGGTGGACGGCGGCAGGCAGTGGAGGCGGCTGGCGGCAGTGTGGAAGAAGAAGAGAGGAAAGATGGGTCTAGGGCTTGGGGGCTTGTATGGAAATGAGGCCCAGATTTTTAACTTTTATACCTCACATGACACCAATTCTAGACCATTGGATTAAAGAAAATAGGTGTCCAGGATTTGATCTTGATCATTTAACCAAAACGATGTAGTTTTGTGCTCAAATTACGTCGTTTTTGCCCCTCCCCTGGCAGCCCTTTTATGGATTAGCCATTTCAGTTTTGGCCACTTAAATCATTTCAATTTTAACCATTTTCCTTGAATCCTATCTTATTAGACTAAAATCTAATTAACATAAATACCAACTAGTAAAATAAACCTAATAAAATAAATAGCTAACAATTGAATTAATTACATGAGAAATCAATTAACTTATCAAATAATTAGTCAATTAAAAGTGCACACACAAAGAGAAAAGTATAGAAAATTATTTTTGGTGTTTTTATGACAAGAAATTCAATTAAAAATGCACAAAAATATAAGAAAAATAACGATTGAAGGGAAATTGACACTAACAACTTTAGGAGCATTTAAATGGTGCAAAAATTAGGTATTCACACCTATATTTGCGTGCAATCCTGAGGCGGATGAGAACTGCTTGAAATTGTTAAGGACCTCAGTCACTGAAGCAACATCTCCTTTGGAAATTATCAAAAGATCATCTGCAAAACATAAATGAGTTAGTTTTAGTTTGGCACATCTGGGATGGTAATGGAATTGTTTCTTCACTGCCATTTCCTTTAGTGTTCGAGTTAGTTATTACATTGCAATTGCAAATTGAAATAGAGACATAGGATCTCCTTGTTTAAGACCTTTCTCAACATTGAAGGGTTCAGTTGGCTCTCCATTCACCATGATAGTATAGTTCACTGTTTTGACACATTGCATTACCCAAGCTATGAATTTTTCAGGAAATCCCAGTAGGCTCATATTCTGCTCCAAATATCTCCATTCTACTGAATCATAAGCCTTCTTCAAGTCTATTTTAATTATGCATCTTCATGATATATGTTTCCTTGTGTACCCCTTAACTAGTTCAGGAGCCATTATAATGTTATCACCTATTTTTCTTCCTGGGACAAAACCAGCATGTGCTTCACATATAATACCCTCAATCACCTTCTGCAATCTTGCTACTAAGATCTTAGAAACCAATTTATATAGCATTGTGCAACATTCTATAAGTCGATACTCTTTGATTGTTGCTGGATTATCTGTCTTGGGTATCAAAGTGATGGCTGTACAATTGATGGCTCTATATAATCTTCCTATTGAAAAGAATTCTTGTACTGCTGTAGTCACCTCATTACCAATAATGTGCTATGTTTTTTTGAAAAACACAGCATTATACCCATCTACACCTGGAGCCTTGTCATCTCCTATAACTTTTAACCCTCAAACACTTCTTGTTTAGTGACTTCTGCACATAGTAGCTGCCTTTGTTCTTGAGTCAGTGTTGGATCCTTCTTCATGACTATTCTATTTACCGCTGGAAGACTTCTTGCTGTTGTGCCCATTAGACTCTTATAGAATCTAATTATCTCCTCTTTAATCTCATCTGGTTTGTTTAACTTCCTTCCTTCCATATTTGTCAATTCCTTTATTTGCTTCCTGTGTTTTCTCTCCTTCATTACTGCTGAGAAGTACTTAGTATTTGCATCCCCCAGCTGTATCCACTTAGCCCTTGCCTTCTGCTTCATAATGCTCTCCTCAATCATTGACAACTTTTCTAACTTTTGCAATGCATTTATCTCTTGTTCCTGTATAGTCTCATTACAATTTTGTTGCATATGGATCTGCACTCTCCTAATTTCATTCCTTGCATCCTCCATTTTCTGTTCTCTATTTCTGAATTCCTTGTTGTTCAACAACTTTAGTCTAGTTCTTAATGCTTTTAGTTTTCTCCATATTCCCCTTATGAGCCAAGGATCTTTTATCTGTTTCCAAGTCTCTTATACTATGTGATTAAAATCATTATGTCCTGCCCAAACATTAAAGAATCTAAATGGACATTTAGTACTTATTTGATCATCTCCCACGGTCAGCAACATTGGTGCATGATTTGATATCCTTGGCAGGTCATATTCCAATACTATATTTCCCCATTTCATCATCCATTAATAATTCCCAAATGCTCTATCAATTCTGCTTAGAATTCTGTCTTCCACTCTTTGTTTATTGGTCCATGTGTAGTGATCTCCTTTCCACATCAGTTCATTTAGATTGTCTATCTGAATACAATCAACAAAGTCTTGAATATCAGCTTGCTGAACTGGATTCCCATGAACTCTATCTGCTGGACACAGTATTGCATTGAAATCACCTATTACAAGCCAAAGTTTTGTAATGCCTTGAGCTAATCCTTTTATATCTCCCCATCCTAGAGCGGCTGGATAGTTATACAAACTATTCCATCCTAGAGCTATGTTTTTACCAATAAGTCCAGCCTTATTCTCCTTGACCCTTGTTTCAACTATAACAGCTATTCCTATTTTTTTGTTTTCAAAATTTTCTTCACTTCCTTCTGCTTATATCTTTTATTCAATCCCTTTATGTTCCACACTAGCCAATTCATATTGATCTCCTTATTTTACCTCATATATCAGGAGGTTCAGTTTGAGCACCCTTCCTCTCTCTACTCAGTATTTGAAACCCATTCCTCAATGGAACTGAGCCAAGCACTGGAAAATTGATATCATTCAATTCTGGTCTTGTTCTCACCACATCTTCAATTCTGCTCATAGCCTTTGGTGTTTGATATTTTTTGTTGTAGTAGCACATTACTCTTTACCACTCTAGATCCTTGTCTTGCTTCCATTACCCTTATGTTCTCCTGATGTTGAATGACTTGATCTTGTACTGGCATATCTTCTGTTTGCTGCTTTGTTTTTCCTTTCTCCTTAGTCACCCATTGTTGTACTATCTTCTTTCGCCTTCTTTTCTCATTCATATTTACTCCATACTGGTTTTGTCTTCTTCCTTCTTGTTGGTAGTTATGTCTAATGACTTGGCATATATCACAAAATTTTGGTTTCCAATCATAGATAATTAGCTGTAAGAAGGTCCCCCCATTTGGATCCTCTATAGTTATTTTATCCTGTAGAGGTTTGGCCACATCCATTTTTATTAGCATCCTTGCATAGGATACTCTCAATTGCGTAGCAGTACACTCATCTGCATACATAGGTGTTCCAATTGAACTAGCAATCCTAATTAATGAATTCACCCCCAACAATTCAATGGAAGTTTTGGGAATCTAATCCATAAAGGAATTTGAGTAGGAAATTCCTTCTCAAAATCAAAATCAGCTGCCCATTGCTTAAGGATAATAGGTCTATTATTGATTGTATATGGTCCAGAAAATAAAATCTCCTGCATGTATTCTTTCTTCTTAAACTTGATGATATAATATCCATCTTCATGAATTTATAGATCTAGATCTGGGATAAAATTCCAATTATATATATCTCTTCATTACATTATCTCCTGGAAAATCTTCAAGTACGTAGGCAATTAACGCCCCTTTCCATTTTTCAGTTTCTCTATCTACCTACTCCTTATCCAATTGAAGAATAATTTGACCATTAACAACTTGTGGTGGTATACAGGTTAGTGCCATACCATTTTTTGCTGCTATGTTCTTAGCAAGTAAGTTCACCCACGCTGGTTTCTCCTCCACCTTTGCTTTCTCCTTGGTCACCTCAGCTATTGTTACTGTTCCATTGGCTTGTGCCTTTGAAGTGACCTCAATTTCTTTTGCTACTTACCTTCCTAGATCTCTTTCCTTTAGCTCAATTGGGTCTTCTGAAGCCTAGCTAAAGATTCTCCTTGATTCCTATCTACAGATCCCCTTTGTGCATGCAGAGATATTATCTCATCATCCTCATCTTCCTTTGAATCTTCAATGTTTCCAGCTGTACTTTCAAAATTGTTGATCGGTATCTTCTGTGGTCGACCTCGTCCTCTTCCTTGGCCACCACCCCTTCCTCTCGCCCCTGCCATTGTCACGTCGGCGTAGGTTAACTAACTTACACCGAGAGCATTGAGAGAGAGATTAATAAGGTCCTTGATTAAATTTTGAGACTTGTCATCATGATGGAGATCATGATAATGAGAGTGAAGTTTCTATAATTTAATCTAAATTTATTCTTGATCATAGGATTATTAATTTGGACATTAGTAATCCAGTTAGATCAATATTTATGTGATCGTCTTTATTGGATAAAGATTAATTGATCTCATTAACTAAATAACATAGATAGATGATGCATATAGAGATATGATCATTGAACCGACTCATTGGATAATTCCTAATGATTTGAAATATCATAAACTGTCAATAAGATATTCTCTTGAAGAATGTGATGTAAGAGTTTCATTTGACCTGAGATCGTCATAGTAATTGACAAGTTATTTATTGTACTTTGATACTAGACACCTATGGCCCTAGGGCGATAGTTGAAAGGATATTGGGTATGATTAAATACTTGTAGAATTAGTGATTGATCAAGATGGAATCTGCCAACTCTTTGTAATGAGTTTAAGCTCCATGTTGTCATGAATTATAAACGACCAAATTAAGACCTTGGCCAGGGCAATTGAATGAAAGAAGAAAAGAGTTTCTTAGGTCATTCAATGGTCGATTATATTTGACATGAACACACAGTTGGTCGCCTATTAGGATTTGACAGTTGAACCATATCCTAGGGTGATCCAGAGCTATAAGGACAGAAGGAATTACTATATTATTCTTCTACTGATTCTTGAGAGTAAATTGTATATTTCATTCTATCCGGTCGTTAAGGAGTGTTGCTAGACGCCACCCTTGATTAGTATATTGATGTGATCAATTTACTACCGGCTTAGTATTGAACCTATGGGGTCGCACACTAACGAGTGTTCTGATCTTTGCTAAGGATTAATTAATCTATTATCTGACAATTAAATTAAAGAATTTAACTAGTCAAATAAATAAAGTTATTAGTCCAAATGAAATATTATTATATTCTTTGCTAGCACAGAGGGTATAACTAATATTTTGTACAAATTGAAGTTTTCTATTTGGAATGGAAATAACATATATCTCTTGGTTCAAATATATATATATATATATATATTTGAACCAAGAGATATATGTTATTTCCATTCCAAATAGAAAACTTCAATTTGTACAAAATATTAGTTATACCCTCTGTGCTAGCAAAGAATATAATAATATTTCATTTGGACTAATAACTTTATTTATTTGACTAGTTAAATTCTTTAATTTAATTGTCAGATAATAGATTAATTAATCCTTAGCAAAGATCAGAACACTCGTTAGTGTGCGACCCCATAGGTTCAATACTAAGCCGGTAGTAAATTGATCACATCAATATACTAATCAAGGGTGGCGTCTAGCAACACTCCTTAACGACCGGATAGAATGAAATATACAATTTACTCTCAAGAATCAGTAGAAGAATAATATAGTAATTCCTTCTGTCCTTATAGCTCTGGATCACCCTAGGATATGGTTCAACTGTCAAATCCTAATAGGCGACCAACTGTGTGTTCATGTCAAATATAATCGACCATTGAATGACCTGAAAAACTCTTTTCTTCTTTCATTCAATTGCCCTGGCCAAGGTCTTAATTTGGTCGTTTATAATTCATGACAACATGGAGCTTAAACTCATTATCAAGAGTTGACAGATTCCATCTTGATCAATCACTAATTCTACAAGTATTTAATCATACCTAATATCCTTTCAACTATCGCCCTAGGGCCATAGGTGTCTAGTATCAAAGCACAATAAATAACTTGTCAATTACTATGANGATATGTATAATTAATATTTATTTATATAAGGTATGTATACAAAATATTAATAAAAGGCTTACTAATCTAATCCAATTTAGAATTGGATTTCCACGTCAAAGTCCAAAAGGACGTGAGATTAGCTCAAACCCATTTAGAATGGGATTAAGGAAAATTTTTATGTTTGGACTTTATGGAAAGTCCTTTGAATCTTGACAGTAACGTGGCCCTTTGAGAATGGGATTACAAATTTTCCATACAAATTCCATAAGGTTTATTTTTAGAATAAACTTTTAACCTAATTAAATCATTACCTTAACCAAATAGGAAAAGAGTTTGTAGGTGATGCTATATAAAGAGTGATGGAGAAAATTTGACTGAATATGAATTCTTGAGAAGAAGAATCACTTTGTGAAAGTAAGAGTGCAATACAAAGCCAAGAGAGAAAATACAACTACAAGAAAAGTGTTTCTTGTTTTTCTAATTTGAGTTGAGATTTTTGAGAAAAAATTTCAGCACAAGTTTTTCGTTCAATTTGTTCGCGGGTTTCATTGATCAAAGAGTTGATAGCAAGGATCGGTCTCGGTGTAGATACGCATAGAGTCTTTGCACTATTGAAGAATTTTGAAACGAGACTCTCTTCACCAAGTACGTCTTAGATCCGATCTTTGATACGTAAATAAATTTTAAACACGAAAAATTCTGCCTAGAATTATTATTGTCTTCCACGATGTGTTACGAACATCTATATGCAATCCTTTCCTATACAGTACATTAACATTGCAACTACCACTAATTGGAAACAGTATCCTGAAGTGTGGACAAAATCGCTAACTAAATTGTCAATTCGACGAATTATAGCAGACAAGCCACTGTTTTTCCAACTAAGATCTTGACACTAAGTCCAAAGCTGCTTCAGTCCGATATTAAAAGGCAGTTTCTAAATGGTCATAGTAGCAAGGACCAATATCCAGCTTACAGACCAGTGCTGCCACATTCAGAAACCTGAACTAGTGATCAACTTTCCCAAAACTAAGTTTTGAGATGAAACTATCACAGAGGATTGATACGAGCACTAAGAAAGTCATATTTAAGAAGATTCTATTATACTTTTCACATTGCAACTTTGCAAGGAACAGTGTGAAGCCAAATAATAGCTATGCCTTAGAGTAGCCATGTAGCAAATGCCTCAAAGACCAGCATCTACTTGAAAAACCTGATAGGAATGGGAAGCAATAAGATGCCTTCTGTAAGTCAGTTTCTCACCTTGATGAACTATGAGTGACGCATGGCATTTCACTTTAGATTTGTTTAATTTCTAGAGCGNTGGATAAAGATTAATTGATCTCATTAACTAAATAACATAGATAGATGATGCATATAGAGATATGATCATTGAACCGACTCATTGGATAATTCCTAATGATTTGAAATATCATAAACTGTCAATAAGATATTCTCTTGAAGAATGTGATGTAAGAGTTTCATTTGACCTGAGATCGTCATAGTAATTGACAAGTTATTTATTGTACTTTGATACTAGACACCTATGGCCCTAGGGCGATAGTTGAAAGGATATTGGGTATGATTAAATACTTGTAGAATTAGTGATTGATCAAGATGGAATCTGCCAACTCTTTGTAATGAGTTTAAGCTCCATGTTGTCATGAATTATAAACGACCAAATTAAGACCTTGGCCAGGGCAATTGAATGAAAGAAGAAAAGAGTTTCTTAGGTCATTCAATGGNAGATACGCATAGAGTCTTTGCACTATTGAAGAATTTTGAAACGAGACTCTCTTCACCAAGTACGTCTTAGATCCGATCTTTGATACGTAAATAAATTTTAAACACGAAAAATTCTGCCTAGAATTATTATTGTCTTCCACGATGTGTTACGAACATCTATATGCAATCCTTTCCTATACAGTACATTAACATTGCAACTACCACTAATTGGAAACAGTATCCTGAAGTGTGGACAAAATCGCTAACTAAATTGTCAATTCGACGAATTATAGCAGACAAGCCACTGTTTTTCCAACTAAGATCTTGACACTAAGTCCAAAGCTGCTTCAGTCCGATATTAAAAGGCAGTTTCTAAATGGTCATAGTAGCAAGGACCAATATCCAGCTTACAGACCAGTGCTGCCACATTCAGAAACCTGAACTAGTGATCAACTTTCCCAAAACTAAGTTTTGAGATGAAACTATCACAGAGGATTGATACGAGCACTAAGAAAGTCATATTTAAGAAGATTCTATTATACTTTTCACATTGCAACTTTGCAAGGAACAGTGTGAAGCCAAATAATAGCTATGCCTTAGAGTAGCCATGTAGCAAATGCCTCAAAGACCAGCATCTACTTGAAAAACCTGATAGGAATGGGAAGCAATAAGATGCCTTCTGTAAGTCAGTTTCTCACCTTGATGAACTATGAGTGACGCATGGCATTTCACTTTAGATTTGTTTAATTTCTAGAGCGGTTTTGCGCTAACTAACCAGTTAGAGTGTCCACAGAAAGAGCTATGAGAAATTGGACTTTTGACGGACATATATTGTTAAGGACATCAGCTAGGTCAGCTCGAAGTCAACTCACTTAGATTGTCATCCCCACGTTCAGGAAAAAAGCCAAAATACCTCAAGCATGAAACTTTAACTTGGTGCATTGAAGAATTACAAAAACAGCATAAATAGATTAGTAATAAGCAGAATTGCCTCGGCTTTTATATTTTCTGGTGCTCTCAATTTTGAGTCCTTGACTAAGCAGAAGAATGCTTCAACCTTCTCTTCCACAACAATTTCTTTCTACTTACCAATTTCAACTCAAATTAGGGCCTCCATCAATGATTATTAGAAACAACATTTCCAACTATACTATAAATTCCAAGTAAATAACCTTTTGGCGCGCAATGGGAGGGGGGAGGAGCCTCAAAGAAATAATGAATCTTTCTCCAAAAACATAATCTGAAAGCAATCAATAATTCTAATTACAAGAAGATATTCATGAGAATGAAAAACAGGAATCCTAATATGCACTCTATGAAGGAATCTGAAGTAATTGCTACTAAATCAACTTAGAGATAACAATTAAAGCAAGGAAATTAAACCTAGCAGAAAGAATGAGAGGAAATAGGAGAGAATCAGAAAATGAGCAAAAGAAAGATCAGTTTATCATTCAAGTCTGCCTTCCCAAAATGGAAACATATGCAAAATTCCCTTCTAGAACAGACCCGAGGACTAAAATCTGAGAAATTAAACTAATTTTGACCACACATCTTCAGTTGGACGTACCATCCCAAATTCACCAATTCTGACGCCAGGGAACCGTAATCACGACAGAATCTAATTCAACGCAGAGTTGGTGTGACCCACAATGGTGGAGTAAAACGATTAAGGGAAAGACACTTATAGTGACCCTTAAAGGTGCCATCTGCTATATTGAAAATACCCATGTCCAAGCCGCCTCCTTCTTCATAGTCACTGTATTGTTCATAAAAATCATCAGTAAAATAAACACAATTGGGTTTAACTCCGGGAAATTGAGAAGCTTGGACTGACAGAGATGCATTAGCACCCAAAAAGAGAGCCCTGTCCCCTATTTGTTTGGTCTCTGTCAATATACCAGCAGCTAAATCAACCTCGTAAACTCGAAAAAAATTTGTCTGAAAAATGAGCTGCCCATCCAATTCGGGGACCTCCTCCTCGTCATAAACTTGACCCTCATAAACAAGTGTGAATGGAAACCTGGACAGACACAAACCACCATGTCGCACAACTGCAAGTAATGATCCTAGGGATTCTAAGATGTAGTATTCAGTTCCCATGTGATATGCCATGTGATAGATATCCAGTGATGAAGGTAACTGAGCTACTCTTCGAGCCTCAGTTGGGTCAGTAACATCGCAAACTAGCACATTGGCTTGCATATCAACTGCATAGAATTTGCCATTAAAGTAAACCACATCGCAATGTTGATCACGAGAACGAGGCTCATAGTTTTCTCTTCTAATCCTGGTCCATTTCAGGTCTCCTGGCCTCCAGAAACTGAGGTACTTATTTTCTCCCTCACTGACCATAACAACATAATCTGACGTTTTAGAAGGACTAGCCGACAAAACTGCCTTATGAATAAAGTTCCATATATATTGAGTCTTGTTGCGGGTATAATCTTCGGTGGTATTTTGATGCGGCAATTCAATCTGAACACCGGTAAAAGGATGTAGCAAACTAATTTCACCGTCCATTCCCACTGTGATAAGCCATCCCATAGACTCCAGACATCTTTTTCCGCTGGCTTTTGGTATTGTCGTCTTGAAAATCTAGTCATTGCAGAGGTTGAAGAACTTTCTACATGAACTAACGTTGCTAACATAAGCCATGGAACCCTAGGCAGGTCACTGTTAAAATTTTCCTTGGTGGCCGCAAATCTCCAGGGTTTGCAGACAGCGGCGAAATTAAGGTAGGCTTCAACCAAATTCAAACACCTGGCGACGTGAACTAGCACATCATACTGAAGTTCTGACCAATTCCGTATCAAAGATGTACTACTACAACTACCTAATGTCCTTTTCTTCTTTGTCTTTCTTTTTCTTCTCCTCCTTTGTGCCATACGGATTTTTGGGACAAACTCCAACTATAAGCCCTAGCAATATCTTTTGTTCTACCTCTAACTATTTCCCTGACTTTACTCTTCGCCAGTATCTATTTCCTTCCTTTTCTCATCTTTTTTCCGCTTCTAACTCTTCGCGAATAGTTATCATATAGTATAAAACTTATTTTTTTATTTTTTATTTTTTATACACTTCGGATGTGTCATATATGATCTACATAAAAATAAGATATCCATCTGTAAAAGCTTTTATGATTTTTAACTTAGTACTATTTTCATTTACTATAAAAGTAAAATAATTTATGTTTAACTTGACTTCGAAAATCAAATAAATTAGTTCTTGATAAATAAAATAAGGCCCCGGAATTTAGGATTGAAGAAAAATAGTAGTCGTTATTTCCTGCTCCTATTATGTATGTGTGTATGTATATATATAACTTTGTCTCCCAATGTACTCCAATTAATTTAAATTATTATGTATGTTCGCTAAACTCTCTATCAAAGATTTATTCAAATTAAGCACAATCTTAAAATTATCATTCTGACATTATGATGTAGATGCAATATATTTGCAAGATTTTTAATATTTCGCTTATTAGATTAGGTTATTGTATTTTAGAGTAGATCTTATCTTCTTGTACTTTGCTAGACACTTCATTTAATGAATAATATTTTGAGTTGATTTCCTTTTTTTCTTCTTCTTATCTCTCTTAGTTCTCCTTTTGTGCCACTCCACATTAAATTATTCCTGGCTAAATAGATTTTAGTACTTAATTGTGTTATATCTAATTCTAGTTTTAATTCTTGTGTAATTCGAGCATATTTAACCTTCAGTTAATATTGATGTGTGATTTTGGGTAAAAATTGCACGGGGCGTCCTATTTGGTCGCCCCCATTTAACATATACCCATTTTTTTAAAAACTTTTAATTTGTACCCACTTTTTAAATAATTTTAGCCCCTTTCTCCTCATCCTTCTCCTCCTTCTCCTCCTTCTTCTTCTTCTTCTTCTTCTTCTTCTTCAGAATAGCGGATATAGTCATGATTCAATAGGTCAGGTCCACTTACTTTTTCTTTTGTTGATTTCTAACCTTTCGAATGGATTTGGTTGGTATAATGGAAAATAGGAATATTCGGTGATTCAAGAAGTGACTTTTCATTATTCAGAAATTCATAATAATGCAAATTGACTAAACAAATGTTCAACTTTATAACTAAGTATAATAATTAAGTATAATGATAATGTATTATCCAGTTAGCTACTTTTTTTATTACAAATAAAAATATAATTNTCTTCTTCTTCTTTCTTGTGCTGCTATTGGTGCTGCTATGGAACTTCAGTTCATGGGATGATTGCCATAAATATGTTTATCAGAGCTGAAGTTCGCCAGCTACAAAAATAAAAACTTCAGCTCTAGAGCTAAAGTTCGCCAGTTACAAAAACAAAACTTCAACAATTACAAACAAAAGCTTTGCGTTAAGACGTGCACAAGTTAAACAAAAACTTCAGCAAATAGAGAGCAAAACTTCAGCTACTTCAGCTCTTGCCAGTTACAAAAATAAAAACTTCAGCTCTAGAGCTGAAGTTCACCAGTTACAAAAACAAAAATTTCAGCAATTACAAACAAAAGTCTTGCGTTAAGACGTGCACAAGTTAAACAAAAACTTCAGCAAATAGAGAACAAAACTTCAGCTACTATGCTTAAGTTCATAAATTACAAGCAAAAACTTCAGCACACTTGGTTCAGCACACTTGCTACTTCAGACCCGTCTACTAGAATGCTGAAGTTTTGCGTGATTGCCTTTGTTACTTCAGCCCCGTATGCTGAAGTTATGCGAAAAAGCGGGTACACTTGTAATTTTTTTTGCAAAGCGGGCACAAATTAAAACGTGACACAAAAAACAGGTATAAATGCAAATGCCCCTGATTTTGGTCCCTCAAAGTAACGGAAGATAAAAACTTATCAAAAATACAAAATTATTATTATTAATTTTGGGCATCTAAGGAAATAAAAATTGAAAGTTAATGTGTTCTAAAGGCTAGCCGCTATTGACAAGCACCCATGAAGAGGTCGTCCATTGTCAACTCATCCCCTCCAAATGAAAATCATAATCAGAATTCAGATGGATCCAAAAAATTCTCTACATCCCCGCTCTTTTTCCATATCCCTTTGTTTTATGGCATTTCTTCATCTCTATTCTTTTGGACTTTTTGTCTTCTTGCTTAACCAAATCAAATTGTATTTGAGAGAACATCGTAGATATTATTAGTAGCATATATAAATGGAATTTTTTTTGGTAATTAAATCATTTTATTAACCACCAAAGTAAATATTTACAAATCAGTAGGTCACCTCAACCTAACTTCCTTACTGAAAAAAACAACAACTGTCTCTATATCATCCTACCTCCTAATCTCTTTTGTATATTCCTTTCTCTAGCTAACTACTCAGTAGTTACACTTTGTTAAAAGAACACGAGTATAACCCTCAGCTCTAATGTTGTACATGCATACCACTCTCCTTGCAAGAACATTCCATGTTGTTGCTTTTTGCTCAAATATCCTTGCATTTCTTTCAATCCACAATGTATATGTGTATTATGCAAATACTAGTTTGAGAATTCTAGACATTTGAGATCTCCCTTTTGTTTTCTGTACAATCCAGTTCTTCCATTCAGACCATGAAGTTGTGAATGGTTGGTACACTTGTAGCCATTTCATGATTCTGCACCATATATTTCTAACATATGTACATTCTGCAAAGATGTGATCCCTTGTTTTTGGTGCTTGTTTGCAAAAGCAGCATGTATCATCCACTTGTATTCTCCACTTTTTCAATCTGTCAGCAGTGAGTAATCTTCCATGCATTTGTAACCACATTGTGAAAATTGCTTTTGGTCGCGCTTGATTCTGATACATTAAGCCTTTCCATGTAACTTTAGGCAACTCTCCTAATAATTTCAAGTAAACTTGTTTGATTACTGTCCTTTCATTAGCTTGGCTATTGTTGATGTTTTCCATATTACCTATTGCTCCAAATATTTTCCTTATCATCCAAGATGCCTGCTTTGTTGCATCCATGTTGGCAAAGATTTGATCCTTGATGTAGTAGCTATGGATCCATTTGATCCACAACTTATCTTTCTTGTTTGCCAACTCCCAACTTGCTTTTGTAATTGTTGCCTTATTCATAATGCCAGATTAATCAAGTTGAGTCCCCTTGTTGCTCTAGGTGCACACACCTTATCGCATGACACTAAAGCTTTTTTAGTGGTTGTATTCTCCCCTGACCACACATAGCTTCTGCAGTAGGCCTCTATAGTTTTAACAACTTTGGCTGGGATGATGAATATTTGTGACCAATAAGCTTGAATACCAAAGAGTACGTGCTGCACCAATTGGATTCTTCCTGCATATGATAGTTTCTTTGTTGTCCAAGATGATATTCTAGCCACTATTTTATCAATAAGTGGATGCCATTACATTACTGAGAGCTTCTTTGTGTCAAGTGGTATGCCCAGATATGTGAAAGGAAGGGAACCTTGACTATATCCAAGATTTTGTTGTCTCTCTTGCTGCAGCTCCAGGCTAACTCCTCCATAGTAAATAGAGCTTTTGGCTAGGTTAGCTTTAAGCCAAGATACTGCTGAGAAGGTGTGAAATCTGTCATGCATCAGTGCTATAGATGTTGCATCTTCTCTTACAAAAAGTAAGAGATCATCCGCAAAACTCTAGTGAGTTACATCTAGCCTTGAACATAGGATGATAGTGGAATGTTTTTTCCTGCTTCAAATTCTTCAAGTTTCTACTTAAGTACTCCATTGTTATAGCAAACAAAAAAGGGGATATTGGGTCCCCTTGTCTCAATCCTCTAGTTGCATCAAATGGTTTAGTTGTTTCTCCATTGATGAGTATAATGTGGTTGACTGTTGTCACACATTCCATAATCCATTTAGTGAATTAGTTTGGGAAGCCTAGTCCTTCCAGCATTTGATGAAGATATCTCCAATCCACTGTGTCATAGGCCTTTTGAATTAGGTGTGGGCGTTCGGTCGGTTCGATTCTGTTTGAAGAAATCCGGTTCGGTTATTTGGTTTTCGGTTTTGTAAAAGTAGTAACCGAAATTGAACTGAAATAAGTTCGGTTCAGTTTGATTTTTTAATTTCGGTTCGGTTTATTTCGGTTCAATTTTCGGTTTGAACATTATCATATTGGGCTCCTTCTATGTAATAATAGGATTGGCGACTGCGGAAATGATGGAAGCTGGTACAATGTTGCCGACTCTAAAGGTATTTCCCCTGCGTGTGCATGACAGTCAAGAATTGATCCTTACAACAGGAGACCAAGAAGCTGTCGTATTATCTCCTGGAGGGAGTCTGTTGACTACTATTGACCTCCCTGCACCTCCCACTCATGCCTTGGTGTCTGAAGACTTTTCAAATGATGAATTAACTGATCTTATACTTGTTACTTCAAGTGGAGTTTATGGTTTTGTTCGAACTAGGCAACCTAGTACACTCTGCTTTAGCACACTCGTAGGCTGCCTTATAATTGTGATGTGAGTGCTCTTTGTCTCACAGTATCTAAATTCTACAAAGGGAAAACCTAAAGCAACTTCTGGTCAGTGGTGACAAGTGAGACATACTGATAGTTTATAAGGTGGTGTAAGCCACGAGATCCCCGACTTCGTGCAGAACTACCGCAATGGAATTTCAGCGGTATGCATCCAGGGAAGGGCTTTAATAGTTCGATTTTTCGATTAACCGAACTAAATAAATTAATAACTGAAACCGAACAAAAAAACTAAAATTTTAAACCGAAACCGACCGAACAAACCGAATAACTGAAACCAAAATAATTTTTTTTTTCGATTCGCTCGGTTTCTTCGGCTCTGACCGAAATATGCCCACCCCTATTTTGAATATCCACTTTGATGAGGCATCTTGGTGAAATGTTCTTCCTTGAATAAGCCTTGACCAATTCATGAGCAAGCAATATATTGTCAGCCACCTTTCTACCTGGAATGAATCCTGCCTGTGTATCTGAGATAATTGAAGCAATGACTTTCTGTATTCTATTGGCTAATACCTTGGAAATGAGTTTATATAAACTGTAGAACAGGCTATTGGCCTGTATTCTTTGATGCTTGAGGGGTTAGGAACTTTTGGGAGTATTGTAATAGTTGTACAGTTGATTGCTCTGTATAACTTCCATGTGTGAAAGAAATCCTTTACTGCTTGGCATATTTCTGCGCTTAGAAGAGGCCAAGCTGTTTTGAAAAACAAAGCATTATAACCATCTACTCTTGGTGATTTATCATCTCCAATAGCACACAATCCTTCATATATTTCTTGATCTGTAACTTTAGTACATAGATTGTTCTGCTGCATATGATTGAGCACTGGTCCATTCTTCACTACCTGTTTGTTTACTGCAGGTAATTGGCTTGCAGCTGATCCCATCAAGGATTTGTAAAAATTAATGATCCCTGCTTGAATCTATTGTTGGTCTGTTAGTCTATCTCCAAAACTATTGATTAGTTCTGTGATGACTTTTATTTGTCTTCTTTCCTTCATAATTGCTGAAAAAATACTTGGAATTTGCATCTCCTAATCTTATCCATTTTGCTCGAGATTTCTGTTGAATGATGCTTTCTTCTATTAATGACCATTTTTCCAGCTTCTCTAAGAGTTGTTTCTCCTCAGTAGCCAGTTCATCAGTGTAACAAGTTGACATTTGAGCTTGTATCCCCTGCAACAAGTCCCTTGTTGGTTCCAGTCTTTCTTTGATACCCCTGAACTCTGTGTTGTTAAGTTGTTTCAGTAAAGGTCTTAGAGCCTTCAGCTTGTGCCAAACATTCTTCATAGGATCTGAATTGTAGTGCTTTTTCCATACTTCTTCTACCAGTTTCATGAAGTTTCGATGATCATCCCATACATTAAAGAATCTAAAGGGAATCTTACCACTTGGTTGTATTCTCCTCATTGTTATTACCATTGAAGCATGGTCTGATATGAATGGGAGTCTGTAATCAACTTCCATGTGCCCATAAGTCTGCATCCATTCATCATTTCCTATAGCTCTATCAATTTTGCTATAAACTCTATCAGTTCCTTGTTGTTTGTTTGACCAAGTGTAGAAATCCCCCTTCCAAGGCAACTAATTCAAGTTTAACACCTGCATACAATCTGAGAAATCTTGCACTTCATTCCTTGTAACTGGATTACCACAAATCCTGTCTTGAATTGTTAAGATTGAGTTGAAGTCTCCCCAGATAATCTATGGTATAGTGCTTTGTGGTGCTATATCCTGCAGTTGCTACCATAATGGTTTCCTTTTTTCATTGGTGTTGAATTCATAAACTACTGTCACAAAGCAATTCATTGGATTCTTTTTGCCAGCTACTCTACAATGCATTATTTGAGCAGATTGATG
Source organism: Nicotiana knightiana (assembly GCA_005239525.1). Classification (NCBI taxonomy): domain Eukaryota; kingdom Viridiplantae; phylum Streptophyta; class Magnoliopsida; order Solanales; family Solanaceae; genus Nicotiana; species Nicotiana knightiana. The sequence goes on from ML380364.1 coordinate 21,208, forward strand.
TAGAACTGTAATATCATAGAATTTAGGATCCCATAGCATCCAAATCCTCCCATTAAGTGCATGATCATAATTGTATCTTGCTTGCCATCCTCATACCACTAGCTGAGCTATATGGTTTGCCTTATCCTTCTTTACTCTAGTTCTACTAAACCAACTAACTTTATATTATTCTCTTTTATGTAGGTACACAACTCCTTTAGTTTGTATCTCTTGTTGGTACGTCTTATGTTCCATACCATCCAGGATAATTAAGTATGTTTAGTTTGACCATCTGTGATAGGTGGTTTCACGTTAGCCATCACAGCTAAACTTGCATGTTGTTGTGGCCCTTGTTTCACAGGAGACAATATTGCTTTAGCATAAGTCATTGGAACCCCGTTGATCTCCACTGCAATCTTCCCCTGTTCTAGTTGTCTTTGTGAGCCTTCCTTGGTTAATTCCTGATCATGTATGCTCACTACTGGCTTAGAAGTACACTCTACTTCCTTGCTTGATGCTTCCACCTGTTTTTGACTTTCTTCAACAGTAGAAGCCACTGTTGTTTCTTTAGTTTTCCATATCTGCTTCACTAATGGTGGTATTCTTTTCCTGGGCTGTTAATTTTGATTAACTCCCTCGTTGGTAATTTTCCCACAGTCATGCCCAGTTTTAAGGCATTTTTCACAAAAATCTGGCTTCCAATCATATTCAACATTCTGCTCAAATATTGCATCTGAGTCATCCATAACTGGTACCTTGCTTGGTAATGGCTTGGTAACATTTAAGTATTATAGCAAAGGAAATTCTTGTTTGTTTGGCAGTGCACTCATCTGCAAACATTGGAATTCCTATGGTACTTGCTATTCTACTCAAAGAGTTACCACTCCAGCAGTTCATAGGCAGCTTAGGAAACCTTACCCATAAAGGTATATCTGTCAAAAATTCTGAGCCAAAATCAAACTGTGGAGACCAGTGTTTCATTATCAAGGGCCTATTATTCACTGTGTATGGACCAACACACGTAATTTCTTTCATATCAGCCATGCTATGAAACCTGACTATGTAATACCCTTCATCATGATAATATAGTTCTGGCATGGATACAGTGTTCCACATCTGATTTATGTACCTCTTCATGTAATTGTATCCAGGTTTTTCACCAATCACATACACTATTAGAGCACATTTCCATTTGAAGTTTTCCTTCTCAATTTCTATTTTCTCAAGCTTGGCCACTAGGTTCTCTTCTACAATTTCAGGAGTTATGTAGCTCAAAGCTATACCATTAGCAGCAGATTTGTTACCTGTTAGTATTCCGGCCCAAGTAGAATCCTTAGGCACCTCCATATATGGGTCATGTTCCTTGTTCTTCAATGGAACAGTAGCAGTAGCTGCTGCAGATGAAGGAACTTGAATTACACTTTCCTGTTCGTTGTTCTTCAATGGAACAGTAACTACACGAACAAAGGGGGGGTGTGAAACTTCCTCTTAGGTCGACATGCATGGGAATTGGGCTTTGATTTGCCTTCTTCTGTTGTTGACTAGCTGATCCTGAAGCTTCTCCATGATAGATATGTGCGAGATTGACAGATCCAGCTTGCATCTTTGAAGCTTCAGAAATGGACTCCATAACCACTGCTGAATTCCTTCCTATGGAGTTTAGCTTAGGGATTTTGTCTTCTACTCTGATTTGGTGCTTCTTGGGTCTTCCTCGAACATTCTTTCCAGCCATAACTAGTTTCGGCGCACGTTAGCTTAACATATGCCGAGAGGATTGGAGAAGAAATATAAGTGGAGTTTCATTGTTACTTTTTTTGTTTCATGTGCTATCGGTATCTGGTTTGGGACCCGAAATCACATTATGGCCGTTACATTGTTACCGTTGATTGAAAAATTCATTCTGGTCAAATTTAACCGCAATCTTCAACTTTTTTTAGGAATAGCGGTCAAATTCAAGCGTAATCTTCGATTATCCGCATATACTATCCCAAATTAAGCAACTTTACCATCAATTGGACTTTTGATTAATATTACCTCGCCATTAAGAAAAACTCTCATTTTTTGGTTGATGATAACTGAACTCCAACCTTATGAGAGTATTTTTTTTAACCATAAAAAAATAAAGGTAATTTAGAATTTCCCCCCGATTAATTTGGATAGATGGAGTCCACCTAGTTTTAGGATGGAAATCATTGATGGTAAGGAGAATACGAATCCATTTTCCAATGGTATAGTATAAATAAACCAAAAGCGTAACAGAAGAATAAGATAATAAAATTTAACCTATTTCCATTTATTCATTAAGCAGATTTTCAAAATTAAGAAAATATGCTTAAGGATAATCTACCAATATTAGTTTGGTGTAGAAGGATTAATCACAATGCTTATCTACCAATATTAGTTGATTCATACTTCCAAAATCGACAAAAAAAAGTTGATGTGCTTCTAGCGAGAAATAAAGCTCATAAGAAAAATGCCATGCTTCAAAATGGGGCTTGGAACCCTAATAACATATCCTTTGCTCTTTCCCCAGACCTACACCTAACGCTGTACAAATTCCATTGTATATGATACGGAGAATAAGACGATGTGATCACTAGACCTCAAACAGAGCTTTCTACTAACTCATCCTACAAATACATTTCTCAAGAAGGCTTTTGATGGTGTTATCAGGGTATACGGTTAAAATCGGGCCCATCCGATTTTACTATTTGACTGAGATCAGGGAGTTGCATCAAATGTTTGGATTAGACCAAAGCACGAGGAAAAGGTACCGAGTTTAGGATTTGAGGTACATGTCGAGATCGAGTCTAGTAGCGATAAATGAGACAGACATCGAGCAAGATCGAAGATAGAATAATAACAGAAAGGCGAGAAATTTTGCATGCCGGAAATTCCCAAATACAATGGGACCACCGACCTTAATGAACATGCCACTTCTTATACATGCACAATAAAGGAGAATGACTTAGAAGATGATGAGATTGAATCCGTTCTACTGAAGAAATTTGGAGAAACTCTATCGAAAGGGGCGATGATATGGTATCACAATCTTCCACTCAATTCCATCAATTCCTTCGCCATGCTTGCAGATTCCTTCATGAAGGCACATGCCTGAGCAATAAAGGTTGCGACTAGGAAATCGGACCTCTTTAAAGTGAAACACAAAGACAACAAAATGTACGCATGGACCTACCGTCGGTCACAGATGATTGGGATGTTCAAGCCTTTACTCAAGGTTTGAACGAACGGAGTTTGGTAGCATCACGACATCTAAAGCAGAATTGAATTGAATATCCGGTGGTGATCTGAGCCGATGTGCATAATCGGTACCAGTCAAAGACCAAGGTCGAGGATGATCAATTGGGGACCCTTTCCGGTTCCGTCTACCCAAACAGGCCCGTCGGCAGAGTTCAAAGGGACATCGATAGAGAACCCCAATCGAACAGAGATCGGTATCAACCATACAACACAGATCGTAGAAACAACGACCCAGGACGTAATCTCGTTCGAAATGATCGAAGGAATGATCGAGGACAGAGTCTCGAAGGCTCATGAGCAAAAATGGCTTCGATAAACGTGCTGATCCCACAGAAGCACCACGATTATCAGAATACAACTTCAGCATCGACGCATCAGGTATTGTATAAGCCATTGGGAGAATAAAGGATACTAGATGGCCCAGACCCCTACACACTGATCCATCCCAAAGGAACCCTAACCAAATATGAAAATACCATGGTACCCATGGTCATAGAACTGAAGACTGTAGACAGCTAAGGGAGGAGGGTCTATTCAACAAGGGTCACCTTCGAGAATTCTTGAGTGATCGAGCTAAAAATCACTTCAGAGACAGGGATGCAAACAGGAAAAACGAACAGGAAGAACCACAAAACGTGATTCACATGATCGTTGGTGGGGACGACATACCATAACGTCCTGTGTTCAAACGCACCAAGGTGTTGATCACCAGGGAGAAACGAATTCTAGACTATGTACCGGATGGAACCTTGTCATTCAATGACGAGGAAAAAGAGGGGATCTCACAACCCCACAATGATGCATTGGTAATCTCTATTCTTATGAATAAAATTTAGGTTAAACGTGTTTTAATTGATCCAGGGAGCTCGGCCAATATTATTCGATCAAGGGTCGTGGAGCAGCTCGGCCTAGAGGACCAGATCGTGCCCGCAACTTGGGTTCTCAATGGTTTCAACATGGCAAGTGAAACAACTAAAGGTGAAATCATCTTACCAGTAAATGTAGATGGTACTTATCAAGAAACCAAGTTCCATGTGATCGAGGGAGATATGAGATACAATGCCCTGCTCGGAAGACCCTGGATGCACAACATGCGGGCGGCCCCTTCAACCCTTCACCAAATGCTAAAATTCCCGATGCCAGATGGAGTAAAAACGGTGTATGGGGAATAACATACTTCCAAAGAGATGTTTGCGGTCGATGAAGTAATAACGGTATCGGCGCTTTCATCAACAAAAGGATCAGAGTTAAAAGAAAAGAAGGAGGCCAACTAGCAACCACAGGTACCAGCCTCGACCCAATCGAAGGAATGATGAGCGTACGAGGATGACGAACATTGGATTCTCCGATACTTCATAATTCCCGATGAATCCGACGCCACAAAATCAACGGTCAAAGAGCTAGAGCAATTCATATTGATCGAGTATCTACCCGAGCGAAAGGTGTACCTGGGCACGGGGTTAACCTCCGAGCTCAGGGAGAAACTCATTAAATTCCTTATAGATAATATGAATTGTTTTGCTTGGTCCCACCTTGATATGACAGGGATCCCACCGAAGATCACTACCCATCGATTGAGCTTGGACCTAAAGTTCCGACCAGTAAAGCAAAAGAGAAGGCCCCAGTTCCAGGTTAAACATGCTTTCATCAAGGACGAGGTAACCAAACTTCTCAAAATAGGGTCCATTCGGGAAGTAAAATACCCCGAATGGCTAGCAAACGTTGTCGTAGTCCCTAAAAAAGGGAATAAACTTAGAATGTGTGTAGACTATAAGGATTAAAACAAAGCATGACCTAAAGATTCATTTCCTTTTCCTAATATCGATCGCATGATCGATGATACAGCTGACCACGAGATCCTTAGATTTCTCGATGCCTACTCCTGGTACAATCAAATACAAATGAACCCGGAGGATCAGGAAAAGACTTTGTTCATCACTAAGTACGACACCTATTGTTATAACGTAATGCCGTTTGGACTAAAAAATGCTGGTGCTACTTATCAACGCCTAGTAAATCGAATGTTCGAAGAACAGATAGGAAAATAGATGAAGGTTTATATTGATGACATGCTAGTTAAGTCCCTACGCGCAGAGGGCCACTTAAAACATTTGTAGGATACTAAGAAAATACAACATGAAGCTCAACCCAGAGAAATGTGCATTCGGGGTCGGTTCGGGCAAGTTCCTCGGCTTTATGGTGTCAAATCGAGGAATCGAGATCAACCCCGATAAAATCAAGTCAGTCGAAGACATCACGATCGTGGATAACATCAAAGGCCGTACAGAGGTTGATAGGGCGCATAGCCGCCCTAGGTCGATTTATTTCGAGGTCCTCAGATATAAGCCACCGGTTCTTCTTACTGCTTAAAAAGAAGAACAATTTTGCATGGACCCCGGAATGCCAACAAGTATTGGAGGAACTAAAACGGTATCTCTCGAGCCCGCCATTGCTTCATACTCCAAAAGCGGATGAGCAACTCTACTTGTAATTAGCAGTCTCGGAAATCGCGGTAAGTGGGGTCCTAATTCGAGAAGATCAAGGTATGCAATCTCCTATTTACTATGTTAGTCGAACACTAGGTGAGGCCGAGATCCGATACCCACACTTAGAAAAATTAGCGCTCGCTCTAATAAGCGCTTCTAGGAAATTAAAACTATATTTTCAATGTCACCCAATTTGTGTGGTGACTACCTATCCCTTTCGCAATATTTTGCATAAGCCCGAACTCTCTGGCCGATTGGCCAAATTGGCCATCGAGATCAGCGGGTAAGATATCGGGTATCAACCCCGAACGGCCATCAAGTCTCAAATCTTGGTAGACTTCGTGGCCGACTTCACACCAGCCCTCATATCCGAGGTTGAAAAGGAACTGTTACTAAAATCGGGTACGTCATCGGGGGTGTGGACCCTTTTCACAGACGGTGCTTCGAACGTGAAGGGGTCCGGGCTACACATCGTTTTGAAGCCGCCCACAGGTAATACAATTAGACAGTCTATCAAAACTTCAAAATTGACTAACAATGAGGCCGAGTATGAGGCCATGATTGTAGGTCTCGAGCTAGCTAAGAATTTGGGAGTAGAGGTGATCGAGGCCAAATGTGACTCCCTACTTGTGGTAAACCAAGTGAACAGAACTTTCGAGGTTCGAGAAGACCGAATGCATAGCTACTTAGACAAACTACAGGTGGCTCTACATCGATTTAAAGAATGGACCCTACAACATGTACCCGAGAACAAAACAGCGAGGCCGATGCCCTTGCAAATTTGGGGTCATCAGTTGAAGACGACGAGCTTAGCTCGGGGAGTGTCGTACAACTTTCACGATCAGTAATCGAAGAAGGCCACGTCATAATAAACTCCACAAGTCCGACCTGGGATTGGAGGAATAAATATATCGAGTACCTAAAGAACGGGAAGCTTCCATCGAATTCTAAGGAATCAAGGACTCTACGTACGAAGATCGCACAGTTCACATTGGACGAGGATGGAACACTGTATAGAAGGATGTTTGATGGACCATTAGCAATATTTTTGGGTCCAGGAGATATCGACTACGTCCTACGAGAAATTCATGAAGGCACTTGCAGAAATCATTTCGATGCCGGTTCATAAATTCATCAGAGCAGGATACTATTGGATCGATATGGAAAAGGATACAAAGAGTTTGTTCGAAAGTGCGACAAATGTCAAAGGTATGCACCAATGATTCACCAACCTGGGAGAAACTCCACTTAGATTTATCCCCATGGCCATTCATGAAATGGTGAATGGATATCGTCGACCCTCTACCATCGGCCCCAGGTAAAGCTAAATTCATTTTGTTTATGACTGACTATTTCTCTAAGTGGGTTGAGGCCTTCGAGAAAGTCAGAAAAAGAAGTCATATACTTCATCTAGGACCACATTATATGCCAATTTGGGATGCCTACCGAGATCGTCTGCGACAATGGAAAGCAATTTGTCGGCAGCAAAGTGACAAAGTTTCTCGAAGACCACAAAATAAAAAGGATCCTGTCAATGCCATATCATCCTAGTGGGAATGGATAGGCCGAATCAACAAACAAGACTATCATTCAAAATCTAAAGAAAAGATGGACCGATGCTAAAGGAAAATGGAGAGAAATATTGCTCGAGGTCCTTTGGTTTACTGAACAACATCGAAATCCAGTACGTGGGCAACACTGTTCTCTTTAGTCGATGGTGCCGAAACTGTGATCCCGGTTGAAGTTGGGGAACCTAGCTTCAGGTTTCGATGCAACGGAAGAGTCAAATAACGAGGCTATGAATAAAATCCTCGAATTTCTAGATGAAAGGCGGGAAGCCGCCCTCGTTCAAATGGCCGCAAAGAAACAACGGATCGAAAGGTATTACAACTGAAGAGCTAATCTTCGACACTTTAAAATCGGGGACCTAGTTCTGAGAAAGGTCACCTCAATACTCGAGACCCAAACGAAGGAAAATTTGGCCCAAACTAGGAGGGACTGTATCGGGTCCTCGATATCGTCGGAAAAGGATCCTACAAACTTGGCACGATAAACAGCGAGCAGTACCAAACAATTGGAACATATCACTCCTCAAATGATATTACTGCTAAGGTATGACCTTCTCCATTTTCATTTATATTTTATATTAACCGATTGCAGGTATTCAATCGAAGACATCGAGGGATTATTCAACACAAAGTCCCTAGGTCTGAAAGCACTCGTTGCACTCTTTTTCCCTTAGACCTGTTTTTGACCCGAATGGTTTTTCCAGTGAGGTTTTTAACGAGGTAACCATTGTTCGTGCTAACTTAGAGCAATTCAACAGTATCCGAGGCTTCTTTACAATCAACCTCGAATACTGAGGGGCATCGCCGTCGAATGTTATAAGGAAATTACTTCGTATCAACAGGGTCTCGATAGGTAAATTTTGTAAGGGTCAAATGGTCGAACGAACAGTTCCCATGTAGATTACTCGAGCCCTAATGGCAAACATGTACGCATGTATAATCTATTGAAAGAATATTTTTCCCGTCCAGATATTTCATGCCTTAGTGAAATTTGTACTTTACAATTTCGTACTTGTGATCTATTGTGGAAACTGGCTTAAGGGCCGACCACAACTAAAGTTCGAATAAGACCGTAAAAAGGCGACTGATGCGAGACTAAATTGCATAGTTTAACATGTGATACACCTTACATTTTATGAGCATTAATGATAAAATTACACTTGTTATGTGCTTAATGGAGTTTATTTCATGTGTAGGTGAATTGGAAATGGAAACGGAGCTAAAGGGATGCAAATACGTCAAAAATACGCAAAAGGAGATGCCCGGGCGATAGCCGGGCGTTTGCCCCATGAAGCCTTGCCCCCCATGGCGTTAGGGGGGCGTTAGAGCCCAAACGCCAGGGGTCTCCAGTTTCGCCCAAATCCGAGTTTGACGAGTTAAATGTTTCCCGGTTGAAATAGAATTCTCCTACACGGTTAGGGTTCACCCAACCTATAAATAGACTCCTAAAACACAATTACAAGAGGATTTTTTGTGGATTAACAGTAGACAAGAAGAAAATTCCATTGAAGTGCAAGAACATCGATTTCTA
>ML380366.1:2262-47189 GCA_005239525.1 Nicotiana knightiana
AATCCTAATCTTATAACAATCCTAATTATCTCAAATAATTCTTAAATCCCTTTTTCTTAGCCTCAAATCTCTCAACCCCACTCCAACTCCAACTCCAACTCTAACTCCTTCATTCATCACACATATCTTATATATATGTGTTGGGTATGTACAAAAAAAGAGGAAGAAGAAAACAAAAGGGAAGGAAAAGAAAAGAAGTAAGAAGAAAAAATAGAAGAAAGAAAAAAAAACAGAAAAGAAGAACGAAAAAAAAAAACAAAGGAAAGAAAAAGAAGAAAAGGGAAAAGAACGACTGCAAAGAAAAAAGGAACAAAGAAAAAAAAATTTCTTTTGAAAGCAAAAGAAAGGAAAAGAAAAGAACGAGTTCGTGGATTTCGTTCGTGGTTTCGGGTTCGTGGTTTTAGAAGTTTTATAATTAGTAGATTAAGTGGCTTACTGAGTGAGATTTTCGCAAAAAGGTAACACTCAATCTCCTTGGTTAATTTAAAGTCATGTATAACCGATTGTATGATGTTTGTTTATTTAAATTCAATTATTCTTTCGCTTTCTTTTGTATTTTTAAATAGCGTCGATTTCTTCTTGTTATTTATATATGTATATATATGTTTGGGAATTTAAAGAATCATACTAATCTAAATTTTGTTCCTAACTTTTAATTTTTAGTTCTAATCCATTCTTTTGCCATAATCCACGTGAAATTTTAGACTATAGATAGTTCATAAAATTGTTTAAAGGTTTTGTCAACAAAAAAAATTTTTTTTTTATTTTGTGATTGTTTGCCATATTTCTTGATTTTAAGTGTTGTCCATGTTTAAATATTTATATCATTCTATTTTCTTGCTCAAATACATTTAAGACTATTAATTTTTAGTTTAATTAAATAAGAATGTGCGGGATGATTCAAAAGTCAGTTGAATACTATGATTCCAATTTTATTTTTTTTAGGTTTCACGTGCATATTTACTAATTTGAGTGTTATACAAGAATGATTATTTTCCTTTGTACTGTTTGTCCAAGAATTTCATTTAAGTAGTTTTTATTAAACCTTCTTTTATTTTAGTCATAATTTCATTAAATAATGTCATTTTAATCTTTTCAATATTTTGATAACAACAAAACAAGAAGAGTGGTAATTTTTTTTTGTAGCAAGATGAATAACGAACTAATTGAGGACTCGTTGCTTAAGTAAAAAATATTAATAAAATATACAAATATATATATCGAATATGAAAGAGACAAAATAAATGGAATACTTTAAATACGTTAGAAAATTTTAGACGTACTTGAAATATTAGCCCATGTGTTCATACCCGAACCTTGGGTTGATATGCTTAAATAATAAAAGGATCATGTGCGCATTCCGCGTCTCGATGCCTTTAGATTTAAAAGTAATTATGTTATAACCATGTGTATATTCCGTACCTTGGTTTAATATTTAATTTCAAAGAAGTACCTTGTGTGCGTTCCGCATCTTGGTAAACACAACTAATAAAAATATAATAATTAATTAAGCGGTAATAAATAAGCCATGATCAATAAAATACAAGAATAGCTAAAAATTGATTTAAGCCTTACATGAGTCAATAAAGCGACCGTGCTAGAACCGCGGGACTCGAGGGGTGCCTTACACCTTCCCCTCGGTCAACAGAATTCCTTACTCAGTCTTCTGTTTTCGTAGACCATAAATTAAGAGTCAAACCATCCTTTGTTAAGGGATTCAAGATAAAAGGTGGCTTGGAACACCAAAACTAAATTCCAAGTGGCGACTCTAAATAATAAATAATCCCTTTTCAAAACGTCAATTCGATTGAAAAAACTCTTCCAACTCAACCTCGTAATAGAGTTTTGAGGGACATAAAAGAGGTGTGACAGATCAAACTCCCACATCTCCCAACGGAGTTTTATGATAGGGAAATCCTAGAGCCAGTTGGCAACAGATTTGGTAAACCACTGAAAATAGACACATGTACCTCCTCCACCCTTAGGGGGAGGTATACTAGGATATATGTCAAGGTTCCACTAGACATTCCAGTCACCACCTCTGTCACAATCGTCACTCACAATCAACCCATCCTATATGAGAGGGAAGGGATTCTCTGCCGGACATGGGAGTACCCTACATTACTGCTCTTTCATCCCCACGCCCAATGAAACCAACAACCCAGTTAACCTAACTCCTACTACCCCAAATGACGGTACAATCCTAGGTGAAGACTCTTTGTGACAGACAGTCCCATTCACACGGCATAAAAAAATCCACAAGGGAAATCACACACACCGACCAGCCGAAGTAACATTCTAACAATCCACAACCGAGGTAAAACGGTACAGTGAAGCCACACGTACGTTCCTCGACTTGGTAGCCACCACCACTGGCGGCAGCAGCCCTAAGGCCCACGAGCAACTGGACCCAGGTAACCACTTGGGCTTTATAGAGAGGGCTACGGGGAACCAAGAAGACTTGAGGCTTGCAAAGCCCAACTCAAATAAAGGCCCAACTTTACAAGTGGGCCAAGTCAAATCAATTGCAACCCCACAAGCCAAGCTTATTGGGCTGAAACGGCATCTGCCTAAGCTAGGAACAATCCCAAAAGATGCCATTTTAGGGAATATCTCTATCCCTAAGAATCCCAATACAATATACAAAAATTGGATTAAAGATCCCCCCACCCCCTCTTTTGACTCTGGTCCCTCCAAATCGGGTACTCTTACATATAAAGAGAGTATCTCTTTTTTGGGAAGCGATCATTTTTCAGTGCAACCCTACCCCCAAAATGGCCCACACGTCTCCGAAAGGCCACTATACCGTTCATGTTCCTGCACCACACATAATCCACCCTCAACTCTTCCCCGATCTTGCCTCTTCCAGTAGAGGTAATCAAGTGTCTATTACAAATCCAATGTCCAATACCATCAATAAGATGACACTCCTTGTTAATCCCTTAAGATTAATTACAGAAGGCAAATCGCCTCACACGAAACCCAAAGATGAGATGAATTATAACAATGCTTCTCCCTCCCATGTCTTTACTCAAAGCCACACCAACAGTCTTCTAGACTCTGACACTTCTGATTGATAACAACAATCCCTTTTCTCAAGCACAAACCACAACACCGTTATCCCCAATGCCACCAGAGTTCATGCCAGAATCATAGTTGGAAATGGTACTCCAAGGACACACCCAGAACCTACAAATGATGGCAGGGTATGTCCCAATGGAAATAACCAACCAAACCCCAGATACTTAGCTCACCTGGCGACCCAGCTCCTCCGTCAGGGTCTGGCAAACTTTTCACCAACTATGGATGTCCACATTACTCGAAGCCCAGTACATGGGTAACCAACAACCCCTATATATGGAAGAAATCAACACACTCATGGGCCAACTTTGCCAGACCATGCATTTCTTCTCCCTCATAAACCTGGAAACTCCAGTCCCATCTCTATCCTTCCAACTCTGGCCACCAATATTCCAAGTTCCCCAACCAACACCCTAACCACTCTCACCCATCGAACTGCTGAGCAGGGGCACCACCATGGCATATGACTATCTCAGGGAGTCTAATGTGGACCTGGAGAACTTGCTAGAAATACTAGGAATGCCCAAAGACAAAGGCCTTCCTCATGCAGGAACCCTTGGAGATAGAATTCAAAGAGCAGTCAGGCGAAATGCTTATTGCTCTGTGCCCCGAAAATCTCATAAGTTGCAAATCATCTTCGAGTGCCCTAATTTCCAAACTCAAAAAACTCAGCAATGATTCTGGTCCCTCTAGTGGGTATGTTGAAACTAGACCCAATGCGCAAGGGGAAGGGAATCAAAAGGAAGGCTCTAACCCAAAACCCCTTATTAATGAATTTCATAATATGGAATGCTAGAGGGGCCAATAGTGCTGAGTTCCATAGGCATTGTGAATCTATAGTGAAGCTCCATATCCCTGTTGTGCTTGTCTTGTTGGAGAATAGAATGGCTGACCACAAGCATCTTATTGTTGAGCTCAAGTTTGATGTTCAATTCCAGTCCCCTACTATAGGCCAGTCTGGTGGGATTGTGCTTATGTGAAAAGATGAGTTGTTTAAGCTAGGGGAAGTGGACACTACTCCACAGGGGGTGCATGATATGGTCAAGGTAGTCCCCTCTGATGTCGCCCAAATTCACACCACAGTTTGGGATTGTGAAGCGGTCAATTGCAATTATAATTACCCAACTGGGAGTCGTGATCGATTCCTCAGAGAACGTAGATGGGATTAGGTATATACTCGGACTAAGCGTATAACGTGTCGAAGATGCACTTCCACATACTTTGTTATTTTAATATAATTCTAAATTATGCTACTATTTGGAAATGTAAATCTAGAGAACGATTTTTTTGGTGTTGTTTTTAAGGTTTGTAAAAGATCTAGGGTTGTGACTTCCACCTAGGTGTTTTCCTAACAATTTGTGGGATTTAGAGCAGGTTTCGTTGGTCGGGGTATAATATAGCAATCAACACGCAATTACCCACTCAATACCTCTCGGTAATAGTGGTTTTGCCCAATTTGTCTTTCTCAAGTCCAAATGGGTAATACACACAACAATTGATAAATGCTCAAGTCGGGTTTTATTATCTCTAGATTCAACCCTTTAATTGGGACTATCAATTTCTTGAGTTCATCCCAATTTCTTGTTAGTCAAGTTTTCCTAGACTCAGTCTCTCTTTCTCAAGTAAAGACTAAGTCAAATAGGCTTGAATTAATGTTTGCAACCATTAATTCTACAATTAGAGCAAGAACTAGGCCAAATATTACACACCCAACCATAAACAAGCCCTAAATCAAATACCCATTAGGTACGCACACTAGAGTTGGGTCACAACTTTAGCTAGAAACTTAGCTACTCATAAATGGAAATGAAGAAATTAAAGAAGAAAAGATGTTTAAACTCATATTAAATGATAAAGAGATGAAAATCCAATGTAAAATAGAAAAGATATCATAAGATAACCTGAAGCAATAAATAAAAATGGCTCCCAACTTTCAGATATTCAAACTTAACCTAATTTTGTCAAAAAAAACTATTTATAAACAACTGAAATTTTCTAGAAAAAATTGCCCTTTTGGAGGTTCAGCGGTCACACAATTCTGTGCGGTCCGCACTTTGATGCAGATCTTGACATGAGGGACTTCTGCGGCCGCACAATTCTTAATTGCGGCCGCACTTCTTAAGTTCTACGGACCGCACATTTCTGAGTGCGGCCGCACTTTCGAGTTCTGCGGCCACACAATTATAGTGCGGTCCGCACTTCTTGATGGACTCAAACTTGGAACTCTCTGATCTTCATATTCTACGACCGCACAATTATTGTGCGGTCCGCACTTTTCAAAGCTTCTCTGACAGAAATCCTTCATGATCTGCGGCCGCAGAAAAAATTCTGTGGTCCGTGATGTCACCCAAACTCACACCACTACTTGGGATTGTGAGGCGGTCGATGCAATTATAAATACCCAACACGAGTCGGTGTTGATTCCATAGAGAGCTTTATGTGAGATTAGGTATATTTCTAGCCTAGTGAATAACGTACCCAAGATTGCACTTCCACATTTTCAGTTGTTGTTTCTACTTCTACTTTTATGCTAATGCTTGTAAGTGTAAATCTAAGAGACAATATTTTTGGTTTTGTTGTTTTTCAGATTATAAAAGATCTAGGGTTGCGACTTTCGCCTAGTTGGTTACCTAACGGATTTAGTGCTGTAGGGCATATTTGGTTGATCGAGATACAATATAGCAATCACACGCGATTAGTCACTCTATACCTCTCGGTAGTTTGAGTGATTTTGTCCAAATTGGCTTTCTCAGGTCCAAATGGGTATTTCACGAAACAAGTGATAGATGCTCAAGTCGGGTCTTACTATCTCTAGATTCGACCCTTTAATTGGGGCTATCAATTTCTTGAGTTCACCCCAATTTCTTTTTAGCCAAGTTTTCCTAGACTTAGTCTCACTTTCTCGAGTAGAGACTAAGTCAATTAGGCATGAATCAATGTTTGCAACCATCAATTCTCAAATTTGAATAAGAACTAGGCTAAATATCATATATCCAATCATAAATAAGCCCTAAATCAACCAACCATTAAGTACCCATACTTGGGTTAGGTCACAACCTTAGCTAAGGGTTTAGCTACTTGTATAAAATGAAGAAATTAAAGAAGAAACTAAGATAAAATTCATAATAGATGATTAAGGGAAGAAAATCTAATGTTAAAATGTTAAACTATTGCAAAGTTACCCAATACAATAAAGAAAAACGACGGTCTAATCTCAGGTGCACCAAACTTAACCTAAAAATGACAAAAAGATCTATTTATACCCAACTAAAATTATCTGACAAAATTTCTCCTGCGGAGGTTGTGCGGCCGCACAATTCTGTGTATGGTCCGCACTTTGAGGCTGACTTGACAGGTTGGCTTTCTACGACCACATAATTCTGGGGTGCGGCTGCATTTCCTCTTATTGTGCGGACTGCACATTTCTGAATGCAGTCGCACTCTTGATCTTGGGTTGGACTGGGACACTTTCTGCGGATCGCACATTTATGAGTGCAACCGTACTTTGAGCATTCTGCGGCCGCACAATAATAGTGCGGTCCACACTTCTTCAGGCGTAAAAAACACATCTCTCTGATTCTTGTCTTCTGTGGATGTACCAATAATTGTGCGGTCTACACTTTGTTAAGAAAATCTATCAATGCCTCTTCAGAGTTTGCGGCTGCACATAGTATTGTGCGGTCCGCACTTTGGTCCATTTCTACCTTGTTTTGGTCCTTGTCTAATTTTACTCCTTCTTGAGTTGATTTTTATTTTTTTGGCTTGCTTCCCAATATTCCTGCAAGAAATCACATTTCATTAGTTCTGAAAATACCTTTAAGCATTTTTTAGCTAAAATGTAAGCAAAAGAGAGCAAATAAGCAGTCAAAATCCCTACTTATCAGTCCGCACTTTGGCCTTTTTGCTTGGTATTTGTCCTTGTCCAAAAAATACTCCTTCTTGAGTTGAATTTCATCACTTTGGCTCATTTTCCAATACTCCTACAAGAAAGCATATTTTATCAGTTTTCGGGAATACCTTTAAATATTTTTGAGCTAAAACGAAAGTAAAAAGTGCGCAAATAAGTAGTCAAAATCCTTATTTATCAACTCCCCCAAACTTAAGCTTTTGCTTGTCCTCGAGCAAATAAGGTAATTCCCACCTCCACAAGAAAAGAGCTATTTCAGCTAGCCTAAGGTGAATCAAACACACATCAATTGGGACTAACAATTACCCACACACTCATGAATTATCAACGAGGCACCGTTTTGAAGGTTAAAGCACGAATAGCTCTAATGTGACACTTGAGCATCAAGAGTTGACCTTTCTCATCAAGGAAGTTCGCACTTTCATGTAGGTCACTGTGGATCCCAAACTCCTTCTCCTATACTCTCCATTAGCTCATCTCACTTAAGAATGTAGCACTCAATTCAATGACTTGTGAAAAGTTAGCTCATCACTCTCAAAAGAATGTCACAAGTACGGCTCTAAGTACCATATGATTGCCCCTCACGTAGATCACCACTAATGTAATTTTACTCGGCTTGAAATCACGTAGGGCTTTTTCAGCATGTGATGAAGGCTTTTGGACTAAGGTGAGAAATGTTGGAATAAAACAGGTTCATATTTCCTTAAGCACTCCATTTTCTCTTTTTTTGCTCATGCTTTGCAGACTCTTTGAGTCATTTTCTTTTCCTTAAGGGAATTAGAGAGAGTTGACTTGACTCATTCTTAGTCATGATATTCATTTTCTCCTTCCTTGTTTTCTCCATGTTTTGCACTTTTGCTTTCTTTTGAATCCCTTCAACCCTTCAATTTATTCACTTTCTTTTTGTGTTTTTCTTTTGTTCTTTCTTTCTTTTTTCTTTTCCTTTCCTTTTCTTCATTTCTTTTCTCTTTTTGTACCTTGATACCACTTTCAAACTCCTTGTCTCTCCCCCAAACTTATGTTTTCGCCATTTGTTTTTCTCATGAGTGTTAAGGAAAGCTCAGGTGTCAAGAGAGGGTCACTATAAAATGTGTAAAGACTTTTAACATGGTTATCAAATAAAAAAGGCTTTAGGCTCAAACGGGTTGACTAAGGATAACATCATTGGTGGGCCATGAAAAATTTTAAAAGGGGTCAAGGAGAGCTTACAATCATTTCTCAAGCCAAGCAAAACTTAAATTTTTCTTAGAAACACATTCGGGGCAAGTTCTAGATCATTCGCACGGGTACTTGGACTTGTAACAAAATATCTCACCTCTCACACAACTGGATTGTTAAAGATGATAGAGTCGAGGGCCCACAACAGCTGTATTCATAAATAAAGAAGCTATTAAAGTAAATAAGAAGTTAGACTACTAAGAAAAAAAATAAAAAAGCTATGAAATAAACTACTGAAAGCAGAAAATGAATATCCAAACCGAGAACGGGAAAGAAATATATACATCAATAGAGGGAGAAGAATATATAGATAATGAAAAGATAAAATAAAGATAAACAAAAAGATTATTATTGTTATTACAAGCCAATGTCATATCAAATCAATCAAAATAAACCACCCCCTGAATAAGAATAAGCATTGTCCTCAATGCTTAACAAAAATCAAAATAAGGAAGGGTAGAGAGTAAAGAGAACTTCCTATGTGGTCTCAGTGTACATGGCAGCATCACCACCCTCAGGCTCCTCCAACTGGATCTCATCATCCTCTGCTCGGAGAGTAGCAGGGTTGGTGAACATCTGAAGCACCTCCTCAACTGTATGGGCATCAAAGTCTAGCTCGTCAGACTGGCCACCCGGTGCCTCTGCTGATGGTGCTGCTGGGTCTGCAGGTACTGATGGATCTGTCTCTATTAGTAAGTCAAATTGAAGATCACCAGTTGCTGCAATCTTGGTCACTTCTTTTCTTAACTTATCCACTGATTTTCTTGAGGCCTGTGATTTCCTCATCTTCTTCACATGTTTACCCAACTCCTCAATAGCTCCCCCATGTGCCACCAATGTATCCATGATGGTCTTCTGATTGTCCAAGATCTCTTCAATGTTTCCTATACTGTCGGAGGAACCTGTGGTGTTGCTGGGGTAGAAGACTGTGCTGCAACAACAATGGATATATCAGACAACTTTGAAGTAGTTGTCTGCATCCAGTTGTTGAGACTCACCAATGTCTGGGAGACTCTCAGTGCAGCGAGTAGATATGTGGAAAGTTTGAATACTTGGAAAAATCATTTAAAAGGAAGAATCACATTGTTTGCTCACTATTGGCTTGCCTGATGACGGCGTTGGGCGCCATCACGACCTAAAATGAAATTGGGTTGTGACATACACACACACACACACTTTGTTGTATTACTTTAACTATATATATCATGTTATAGTATATGTTAGTGAATTCATTAGTTGTATTACAAAATAAAGTGTTGGGTTACATTTATATTATTTAGATAGTAAATATTAATGTGATTCAAAAGTTTGACCATGTTTGACCTATTAACTCGTTTACTTAATGCTAATAACTTATTTCGTTTCTTTAATTTGTGATCCATATATACATGTCAAAGATGTTTAGTATTAATTCTTCTATGTTTCATTCATTCATTACTAATAATGCATGACATACATTAATCGATATAGGCGAGACGTTTTGTTTTTAATATTCATCGATATAGGTCGAAACGTTTTATTTTTAATATTCATCGATGCATCTAAGTAAGTTATAAGTCGATGAATCAATTTACAGATATATTTGATGATGATCAATTATACATACTAATTAGATTATCGCTTCTTCACAAGTCTATCCTCAAAAGAACCCGACCCTATGGCCCTATCGCTTCGTGTTCTTATATATATGCGGCTATATATATACACATACACATATACACACACGCACACACACACACTTCGTTGTACTACTTTAGCTATATATAGCATGTTATAGTATATGTTAGTGTATTTATTATTTGTATTAAAAAACAAAATGTTAACGGATTACATTTATATTATTTATATAATAAATATTAATGTGATTCAAAAGTTTGACCTAATAACCGACCAACTTTGGTCGGTTATTTTCCAGGAAATTATATATACCGACCAAAGTTGGTCCGTAAAATCTTCCTTTGCAATAACCGATCAACTTTGGTCGGTAAACTTAAATATAAATTCTACAAATTTTATAAAATCTTTTAAATAATGATATAATTATTTAAATTTAAAAATATGGGTCCACATTACCGACCAATGTTGGTCGGTAATAAAAAAGTTACTTTGACTAAGTAAGTCTGACAACTGCGGTCAAATTTTTTATCAATATACCGACCAACTTTGATCGGTATGTAATTTTTAAAAAAAATAAAATATTTTTTTGTAGTTTTCGTCCATTTTGGACGATTTTTTGATCGTTTTTTTTTACCTACCAACGGTGGTCTGTATTGCTTGATCAATTTTTTCCTGATTTCTAGATGGAGCATAGAACTTATACGTCCCAAGAATACTTTGAAATGGTTGTGACTTTATAATATCTTTCATTTAATTCCAAATTTCTAATTAAGAATTTGGGAGTGTAACATTTTTCCCCCAGAAAATACGTCTGTTTCCTTCAAAATTAATTAGCTCAACTTGTAATTTCATAGTACTTTGTTAACCAACATTCAAATATTATTCTTAACCTTTAATACTATTCAAACATTTCGTTAAAATGCTATTGGTTTTGTGGTTTTTTACAAATCTATTTTTAGTTTTATGACTTTATCTCTTTTTAACTTTACACATACACGTAAGAGATACGTCTTTTACTCATAAGAGATCTAAAAAGATCATTTTCTTAAATTATACCTACATACATTCTTAAGACTGAAAACATACATACATACATACATTCTTAAGAATCTCCTCCTACCTTCAGCCCTCTGCCTCCGCCCCTGCATCTCAAGTCAGCCCTCATCTCTTTCACTTTATATTTTGGATTGTCTTGCAGTTTCTTATTAAAATAGCATGCAATGGTGAAGTAGTCAACACTCAAAAAAAGAAAGGAATCGCCGTATCGACCTATCAGGAAGTGAGGGTGGGGTATGACACGGACTATGATTTATTGGAAAAATGATACTGTATAACCACTGTAAAAATAATAACCGAAAAAATGTATAAATTTTTTTATATTTTTTGTATATATATACATTCTTTATGTTATATAAAAAAAATTATATAATTTTTATACACTTTTTCAATTATTTTGTGTAAATAATTTCTACCGCGAACTAAAGTGTTAATATTTAGGGTTTGGACTTCCGCCGACTTTACAGATTTATAAAAAGTTAAAATAATGGAATCAAAAGGTGTCAATAATCTTATGGTAATTTTCATCTTTTTCGATTGAATATTCGAAATTCATTCACGGGGTAGCAAAACTCTACAGTGTACAAATAACCTAGTTTGGAGATTTAGAGAAACTGTTGTTCAATGAAGCTCTAATTTGTTTCAAACGACAATAGATTTAGGACCGTCCTTGTATAAAATACCAAACTCAAATGTATTAACATATCCAAATTATAGATGTTACCAACATATTCCCCCCTTTTTATTTTAATAGACACGAAAAGTGAATAATGACTAAATAGACGACAAAACTGCTACTAATAATCTCCTTTTCATTTTCGTTAAGTTGCTCAGATTCGGGTGCGGGTATCCGATACGGGGACAGATTCGAGTATCGAATTTGGCAACATCTAAATTTTAAGATTCGGAGGTGCGGATCCGGATATGGATACGGGTGCGTGGATTTGACTAATAAAAAATAGAGCTATAAAAATATTGTAAATTTTGAGAGATATTCTGTGAAAAACTTACATGAATATTGTAAAATTCAATCTTTCATTCTCCAAGATGGACAGTATTTTTTCATTGTTCTAAATCTGTTTTATTTTTTATTATGAGAAATCAAAATCTCAATTTTTCTCCCAAATTTGTCGATGGACTCCGGTCAAAGAGTCCCGAAGTTAGTTGACCATATCCGGGACGTATCCCATCCCCGTCCCTGTATCCGTATTTATCCCGTATCTGGACGGAAACGGCATCAAAATCGAAGAGTCCGCGCAACTTAGCTCACCATAATTAGGCCACTCAGGATTAAATCACGAGACTTGGTTTATTTTTAATTTAGCATTTGAAATTGACTCTTTTACGAAGTTAATCATACCACGAACCACACTTTTTCATAAACTGTGGCCGACCCTTATGAATAATAACTAGATGGTCAAATAATGAGAAGGTAGGATTAAATATTGAGAAACATGGCCAGAAAGGTAAGACTGCTGATCTGCAGAGGAATTGAGCCGTTAAGAAGGCAACTCGCTTGCGGGGAGGTGGGAACCAACAACAACATACCCAGTCTTATCCCGCACCGTAGGTCTGGGAAGGGTAGTGTGTATGCAGACCTTACCTCTACTTTGTGAGAATAGAGAGGCTGTTTCCAATAGACCCTCGGGGTGGAACCATAATCAACCTGCATCATATGGTCAGCTAGAGTGCCAATGAACATAACAGTCCATACACATATACACAGTACAGAACATATAGCTTCAGAGTCCTTCGTATAATCTCCTATGTTGCTCGGACTCTCCGAAAATGTTTTCGGATGCGTCGGATCCTCCAAAAATAGTGTATTCATAGAGTACCCGACACCCGTGCAACATCATTTTGGTGAGTCGCGCAATATAGATACACAAGGATGGAGAATAGGAGTCCAAGTAGATAGTGTTTGTGCACCTTTTTTCTCTTGGAAATGAGACAGACTTACTTTGCATGTTCACTTAACAAAGCATTCACTGAGGAAATGAGTGCATTACCATGTGGAAACACATTTTGATTTGTCGAAAAGAGGTTAATTTCACAAAACAAGAATGTCTATACTATACGTTAACACCAAAAAGCCACAGAACGAAGCACAAACCTCAGGAATAAAGTTGAGTAGAAACGGATTTCCTCTTAGCAATCTTCACACTCTTAACATCACAGATTGGGCCTAATTTACAGAAGCTTAGTCAATAACGGCAACATTTGACATCTACACAGGATTCAGGTATTTGTGAGTCCGTCATCACAAGAATTGAGCAATCACATGTCATGAGACTGAGCTTGAGTGAGATAACAATAACATGAAAGATGACTAACAGAAATCATAGGATCAAGGTTAGTTGACTGCTCATTTTATCTAGCTCTCACCCTAAGAAACTTAGATCGAATAGCTCCAAGTATGACTAAGCCAAACCTAGCAAGTAATGACCAAATGCCATAAGAGGGCTATTTCCATGATAAAAATGAATCTGCTCAACAAACTGCATTCTCAATGAACACGAAGATTTTTATATTATCTTAAACTATGGCTCATGAAACAAACTAGCTACATACCAAGTTTACATTGTACTCCCCTTTACTTTTTATGCTTGAATAACTATACAAAGGTATGTTGACCTCATTATCTTATCCTCTGATGTTTGTATATAGGATGAACAAACAAGTGATATAAATGAATACTCACTGAATGTGATAGGTTATAAGTACCTTGTGTTATGTTTTGACGATCTAACAAACTTAATGTCAAGAACCAGATAAGGAACCTGATACACATCTGGTCCACATTCTCAAGCATATGGAAATAACCAGACTTAAGCTGGAGATGTTCGTCAGTCTTTCAGAAGTTAAAGAATCAACAAGGGGAATAAATGGACTTCAATTCCCCTGGTGATCGTACCAGTCAACTCTCCAACAGCTGGAAAGTGACTGCGCACACGTAACAGTACAACACAGTGCAGCGGTCAACTCCATTTGGAAGGATCTTGTACCCAAGTTGCTTGCATCATTCAAGTGATTTCATCAATGTTATATTAACATTAAACCGATGACAAAACATCACTTGAACACTTAGAGAATTTACAAAAGCACTTCCACAGTGATTGATCATCTAGCAAAGGATTCTCAAGTGCATCAAGAACAAAGAACAACACTGTTGTGGGCCATTTCCCCATATCAAGTTATTGTATGTCCTTAGTTGAGTTGTAACTTTGTTAACGTTCTTATTTATAATTCCTGCTTAGCTTACATAGAAGCATTGTGTAGGAAACTCTTTGTAAATCATAAACCTTTGCGTTTGTGTCTTGGCTAGAGTTAGTCAAGTTGTAAAGTTTTTGTAATAGAGGTATTACAAAGTGGCTTGTAATAAGGTTGTTACAAGTTAGTGAGGGGTTAATTTCTAGGTTACAATAGGTTGTAATCTAAACGTTTTGCTCAGTAGTGAAGTTAAAATCCTACAAGGGTAGGTCGTGATTTTTAATCCCGTGAGCTGGAAATTTTCCACGTAAAAACTCTCAGTGTTATTTACTTTCTGTTGTGTTTGTATAATCTGTGAAAACTGATAGAGAACCTGGATCTTCGAATTCTATCAATTGGTACCAGAGCAGGTTCTTTCTATCAGATTAACTCCTAGAAAGGATCTTCATGGCTACTCCACCAAACTTTGAAGAAGGTTAGTCTACCTACATGCCACCAAGGTTCAATGGCCAGTATTATGGATGGTGGAAGACAAGGATGTACGATTTCATCATGGCTAAAGATTCCGAGCTCTGGGACGTCATATGTGATGGACCCTTTATTCCCACTAAAACCAGTGATGACCCTGCTAAAACTATTCCCAAAACAAGAAAAGAATTCAATGATGCCAACTGGAAAGCCATAGAGAAGAATTTTTGTGCAAAAAAAATCCTTGTCTGTGGTATTAGCCCTGATGAATACAACATGATATCGGCATGTCAGTTATCTAAGGAAATCTGGGAAGCTCTCCAGACAACTCACGAAGCAACAACACAGGTCAAGCAATCCAAGATCGATATGCTCACAACTGAATACGAACTCTCCAGGATGAAAGATGACGAATCCGTCCAAGATATGCATACTCGATTCACCTCTATCATTAATGAGCTTCACTCTCTTGGTGAAATTATTCCAAGAAACAAGCTTGTCAGGAAAATCCTTAGTGTACTGCCCAGCTCTTGGGAAAGCAAAGTGAACGCCATTACAGAGGCGAAGGACTTGCAGAAGCTAACCATCGATGAACTCTTTGGGAATCTAAAAATATATGAAATGAAGAAAAAGAAGGATAATGAAAGAAGAGAGCCCAAAAGAGAGAAGAACCTGGTCCTCAAGAGAGACATCAATGATTCAAGTGGTGAAGATGGTGATATGGCTTACTTGACAAGAAGATTTCAGAAGATGGTTCGCAGAAATGGAGGCATTCCAAAAAGGGGCAGTTCTAGCAAGCCAAAAAATTATGACCTCTGTCATAAGTATGGTAAGTGAGGACACTTCATCAAGGATTGTCCCCTCCTAAAGTAGAATCAATTCAAGCACAACATAGACAAAGCAGCCAAGAGGAACCCGATTCCTGATAAACGCTTCAAGAGAAAGAATGTCGCTGACAATATTGTGAAACAAGCTCTTGCTGCATGGGGAGACTCCTCCAGCAAATCTGAAGAAGATAATGATTATGGTGACAGTTTAATGATGGCAGTAGAAAGTGAAGCAACTGAGTATGACTCCATTTTTTCCTTGATCGCGCAATCTGATGATGAAGATGATGGCGATAATAAGGTAAATTTTCTGGATGTTCAGATAAATCTGAAATCTTACTCTCCTAAAAAACTTATGTCTTTGGAAAATGTTTTTAATAGATGTATACCACAGTCTTATAAATGATAAAAATGTTCTAATTGTGGAATTAGGAGAAGTAGAACAATCTAGAGATGACCTGGTAGTCATTGTGGTAGATTTAAAAGAAGAATAGGATGCCCTAACTGAGAAAATCACCAATGTAGAACATGAAAGAGATGATCTAGTGGTTGTTGTGGTTGATTTAAAAGAAACAATTGAGTGTGCTAAGAAAGAGAAAGAGGTCTTAATTAAAAAAGTTGCTAATTTAGAACTTGAGAGAGATGATATGGTAGTAGTGGTAGTTGATTTGAAGGAAACAATTGAGAGTGTTGAAATAGAAAAAGATATCTTAACCAAAAGAGTTGCTAACGCTGAGCTCTAGAGGGATGACCTGCTAGCTGTTGTAGTGGATCTGAACGACACAATTAAGGCACTGAAAGGAGAGGATAGGCATGAGACTCTTCACAAAGGTAAGGAAGTTGCTAATGAAGCACATCTTAGGCTTGAAGATGAGATGAATACAGTGAAGTCTAGACTCTGTAGAACTTGAAAAGAACAAACAACTCCAGGAAGAACTAGGAAGAGTCAAGAATGATCTTGAAAAGTAACTCAAATAGACCTGGTACTTTGATGCTATCACTGCCATGTACATTAATAATGAGGGGAATAGGCAGGAAATCGGGTTTAAAAAGGAAAAGACTCCCTACAACCCTCATAGCAAGTATGTTACCGTACCAGATAATTGGCTTTGTACTCACTGTGGTAACAATGGGCACCTTAAGGAAAACTGCAAGGCTAGGGTTCAGTCTCAATAGAAAAAACAAAGTTTTTGTTAAGAATGTAACTACTGCTAGAGAACCTGGCCCCTTGTATAAAAAACGCATGATGCCTGCCTGGACTAAAAGAGCACTCATTCATCCTTTTCCTCACTACCAGGGACCCAAACTTGTTTGGGTTCCTAAATCTAACCCTTGAATTCCTTGTGCAGGGAGCAGCGAAGGGAAGCATCCAACAATGGTACATGGATAGTGGTTGCTCAAAGCACATGACTTGAAACACAATTGATTTCCTTTTACTGAAAGCCCTGCAAGGAGGGAGTGTATCCTTTGGAAATGGCAAAAAGGGATACATTCTGGGAGTTAGAAGGATTGGCAAGTCACTCACTCACTCAATTGAGAACGTATACTATGTCACTGGTTTGAAGTATAGTCTGCTGAGTGTCTCTCAGATATGTGACAAAGGAAACAAGGTGGAATTTCTGTTAAAGATATGCACAGTCACAAATCTTGTGACTGGTGAAGTGGTGTTAGTGTCCAAGAGATACAAGAACATTTATGTTGTTGATTTTAAGTCCCTGCAGAGTGGTGATCTCATCTATCTAAGAGTTGTTGATGATGATGCTGAATTGTTGCACAGAAGGCTGGGTCATGCAAGCTTTTCCTTAATGAACAAACTAGTCCAGAAGGACCTGGTTCGTGGTCTGTCCAAGTCAAGCTTCAAGGATCACAAGGTGTGTGATGCGTGTGCAAAACGGAAGCATGTCAGATCCTCATTCAAACTCAAAAAGGAAGTCAGCACCACAAGGCCACTTGATCTTCTTCATATGGATCTATATGGACCTATGAAGGTGCCAAGCATAGGAGGAAAAAGATATATTTATGTAATAGTGGACGACTACTCCAGATTCACTGGGACCCTATTTCTCAAAATCAAGGATAAAACCTTCCAAGTATTTGTTGCTTTTGTCAAGAAGATCCAAGTGAAGATGGGAACAAATGTAGCTTGCATCAGATCAGACCATGGGACAGAGTTTGATAACGCCAAATTTGATGAATTCTGTGTCGAAAATGGCATTACTCATAACTTCTCAGCTCCGAGAACACCACAACAAAACGGTATTGTAGAAAGGAAGAACAAGACTCTTGAAGACATGGCGAGGAAAATGCTAATTGACAGTGGCATTGCAAAATATTTCTGGGTAGAAGCAATCAACACTACATGATACTTGATAAACAGATGCATGATTAGGTCCCTTCTTAACAAAATACCTTATGAGTTGATGAAAGGAAGACAACCCAAGCTGACATAGTTGAGGACATTTGGCTGCAAATGTTATGTTCTCAACAATGGCAAGGAAACACTTGGAAAATTTGATGCCAAAAGTAATGAAGGAATCTTCCTGGGATACTCATTCCAAAGCAAAGCTTACGAAGTATACAACAAAAGAACTCAATATGTTAAGGAGAGTATACACATGATCTTTGTTGAATCTCACCTCTCATGTGAGAAGGACAAGCATATTGATCAAGATGGAGAACCTTTATTTGTTCCAGGTGAAGTTATTGACATGGAAAATGGAAAATCAGACATGATGAGTCATGTCAAGGAATCCAGTGAAGATGATGCAAATACATCTCCATCCATTAGAGAGGAATCTGGTCCCACGATCTTAACAACTGAAGCTGAAAGAAGAGTTATCGATGCAGTCCAAGGAACTCCACCTGTTGAAATAAGAAGCGGCCAAGAACCTCAGTCAGACATACCTGGCTCCTTTATCAATGAGGTTTAGGTACCAAATTGGAAGCACAAAATCTCACATCCTCTTGACAACATAATCACCCCTATTGACTCGGGAGTGCAAACCAAATCAAAAACCAAAAACTCACTTGCCTTTTCAGCCTTTCTTTCCAAAATAGAACCCAAAAATATCAAAGAAGCATTGAAGGATGCAGACTGGATCACAACAATGCAAGAGGAGATGCATCAATTTGAAAGAAATAAGGTATGGCACCTGGTTCCTCGACCAGTAGATCAAACCATTATAGGGACCAGGTGGGTATTCAGGAACAAACTTGATGAGTTTGGAAATACAACAAGAAACAAGGCAAGGTTTGTAGTTCAAGGATACAATCAGGAAGAAGGGATTGACTATGATGAAACATTTTCTCCAGTTGCTCGAATTAAAGTTATCAGAATTCTTATTGCTTTGCGTCTTATATGGAGTTCACATTGTTCCAAATGGATGTCAAAAGTGAATTTCTGAATGGCTGCCTAAAAGAAGAAGTTTATGTCAAGCAGCCTCCTGGATTTGAGTGGCACGAGCATCCTGAGCATGTGTTCAAACTGGACAAAGCGTCGTATGGGCTAAAGCAGGCTCCCCGGGCTTGGTATGAAAGGTTGTCAAAATTCCTTCAGAAAATGGTTTTACAAGAGGGAAAATTAACAACACTTTTTCTGAAGAAACGAGGGAGGAACCTGATCATTGTGCAAGTATATGTTGATGATATAATCTTTTGGGACACAATCGACTCTATGTGAATAATTTTCAAGACTCATAGGGAGTGAGTTTGAGATAAGCATGATGGCAGAATTAAATTTCTTCCTGGGACTTCAAGTGAAGCAATCTCAAAAGGGAAAATTGATAAGTTAGCAGAAGTACATCAAAGAGCTGCTGAAAAGATTCGACATGGAAGCATCAAAAGTTATTGACACCCATATTATCATAGCTACGCGTGTAGACATGGATAAACCTGGTTCTCCTGTAAACCAGACCATGTATAGAGGCATCATAGGGTCACTCTTGTACCTCACTACAAGCAGACCAGACATTGTGTTCAGTGTGGGCCTCTATGCTAGGTTTCAATCCAATCCAAAGGAATCTCATCTGAAGGCTGCCAAAAGAATATTGAGATATCTCAAGGAAACACGGGACTTGGTTCTCTACTATCCCTCAGGAGAAAACTTTGATCTTGTTGGATATGATGATGATGATTACGCAAGATATCTGGTAGACAGGAAGAGCACGTCTGGAATGGTACATTTTCTAGGTTCCTGTCTAATATCATGGGGTACAAGGAAGCAAAACTCGGTGGCACTCTCAACTGCAGAAGCGGAATATGTGGCAGCTGCATATTGCTGTGCTTAATTGATGTGGATCAAACAGCAGTTGGAAGAATTTGGAGTATTCTCTGACTGTGTGCCCCTCTTGTGCGACAATACAAGTGCACTCAACATGGCCAAAAATCCAGTCCAACATAAGAGAACCATGCACATTGATGTGCATCATCATTTCTTTAGAAAAAATGTTGAAAAGGGGATCATCTATATGAAGTTTTGCAGCACTGAAGATCATATTGGAGACATTTCACCAAAGCCTTGAGCAGAGAACATTTTGAAAGAAATCGCCTGGAACTTGGGTTGATAAAACTTAACTGAGAACCTGGTCCCTCGATGATTGGCTACGAAAGAAATGTACAGGTAAAATTAGCTAAAAATATTTTTTGGCGAAGTCTAACTCATTTTTATACCGTTACAGATAGACACGCATGATGATTACAGAGTAGCTGACGCAGTGCACACTGGTAAAAGGGGTTAAGCTTATACTTGCAAGACCCGTCAGGGAACCTGGTTCTCTTGACACAGGTTAGTAAATTCTCCGTTCTCTCATGCACAATTTTGAACAGATAAAAATAATGGCACATTATCAGTGTGTTAGTTTCATTCCTTTGCATCTTTTGAATCGAAACGTCCCACCCGTTGATAAGCGACCCGACTCCCAAAACTGCCACCTTTTATTAATCGGTCCCTCATCTCTCTTAAATACATCCATCACTGTCACAAATACTCACATCAAACTTCAAAATTTTCTTTCTTCTTTCTCTCTTCAAACTGTCAATCCATCCTCTTCACTCATCACTTCTTACCATGGCTAAAAATCAGGAAACCTCGAGTGTTCCAAGCAACACCCCTGTTGAGTCCTCACCAGTGGAAACACCAATATTAGACTCCTCACCCAACACAACCACTAGCCAAAACCCTAGGGCAGTGTCTCCCCCACACTCAGTCTCATCACCCACCCACTCAAATTATGGTTCTCATCGGAGCCGCAAAAACTCGACTCCTAAAAAGTTTGTACCAGCTCTCCTCCTGTCTCGCCAGAATAACTGGGTGAAATGGGTAAAGTTGACGAAGAGAAAAACCAGGAAGTCTCCAATCTCGCTATGAAATAAGACTCAAGTGCGAATCAAACTGCTGGTCCTGGCAATGCTGACTTAACAAAGACTGATGTTGAGTCCTCAGGTAACACTCTTTCTTCTGTTGAGTTTTCCATGGAACCACAAGAGAAAGAAGCAATAGAAAACATGCTCTATATAGCTGCTGAAGGGGTTATCGTTGAGGGAAGTGTGGATGGGTCTGAGCCTCAGGGGGAAGAGCCTCAAACAATAGTATAAGGGAGAGAGCTTGTGTTTGTTGAACAATCGTCATAGGGCAATACTACTAGGGTACCTAATAAAGGACCTGATCCCTCCTCGGAGGGTCCAACTCAGGGGTCCTCTCAAGAGCCCCAGGTCAATATTGATTCTGCTCCCTCTCCCTATTTTTATGTTGAGCCTCTATCTATGGTGGTGCCTGAGATGCAATATGTATCTAGTGAAGAAAAAGGAGAGAGTGAAGAAAATTCAGACGATATTGCTATTGCTAGATTTATCCGGGCTAGGCTTAAACCAGTTGCGACTCCAGAGCCAACTCCTAAGCGACCCACTACAAGGTTGCATAAGAAGGAGGCTCTTGAGTCCGCGTTTAAGAAAAGCCAGGGTAGTCAAAGGAGGAGGAAATTAGTGAAGGATGAGAAGGTTGTACATGGGAAGGCAGTGCATGTTGTCAATGTGAATAAGGAAGTAGACGAGGAACCTGGTTCCTTGATTGACAAGCGCTCATAGAAGCACTCTGTCTCTAAGTCCAAAAATAAAACTTCTATGAGTGTTGAGAGTCCTAACACTAATGATGAGGCTGTCTCTAGTGAAAATTTGATGGAAGAATCTGGTGGCATGATAGTGGAAGAAAGATGTGGAAATAAAGTGGTGGAAAATTCTGGTGAACATGTGTCTGAGCAAACAGTTTCTGCAAAGTCCGTTGAGAAGGGAAAGTCTACTCGCAAGTCTGTGAAAAGAAAATTTGATGTTGATGAGGAACCCGGTTCCTCCAAGAAAGCAAATGTTGAGGAGTCCCAGAGTTCTAGGAAAGAAAAATTGAGGAATCAAAAGGTACTATGGGGTCGCACATTTTCCCCTGACATTGTGGAGCTTGTCAGGATGTGGCAATTGGTGGAAATTTGTGACTTCCAACAACGGACACATTTGTTTACAAATGATGTTCCAAAAGTGTATGAGGAGGAAGTGCGTAGCTTTTATGCCGATTTCTTCAAGGTTGAAGACGATCATATTTGTGTGTTGGTTAATGGGGTTGACATTGTGATGGATTCTGCCTTGTTGGGGTCAATTCTGGGTGTGCCTGCTGAAGGGTTGTCATCAGTCTAAGGAGCCTGCTCTTCCAATTTCAGAAATGCTATAGTTAAGGACAAGGCAATTTAGCAGGGGGAACGAGTGCATAAGAAGGCTCTCTTTCCCGTATATCAGTTACTGTTTGAGATGGTAAACAAAGTATTGCTTCCCCGTGATGAGAGGAGATCCGTTACCTCCAGAGCTGATCCGGTCCTCATGGAAGCCTTGGATGGATTCACCACCATTAACCTACGTGGGATCATGATGGAGCATATGCAAAAAGTGGCGGACTTCAAAGATGGTAACCATGGGCTGCCTTATGGGTTCCTTCTCACCGAGGTTTTTGAGTTCTTCAAGTTTGTCCCTTGGACAAGCTAAAGTGGTCACTAAGAATCAAACCTTCTCCAAGGCTACTCTCGAAGAATGTGAGTGTACTGACAAGGCCGGAGGAGTTGGAAGCACTTCTACTATCTCTCAATTGATCAACGCTCGGAACAATGCTACGGAGGAGATCATGAAGTTAAAGGCAAGGAACACTATTCTTGAGGGTCAACTTAGTCAGCTTCAAGAGGTACCTGGTTCTGGTAGTTCTCACAACTCAGAGGTTGCGCCCGTCTGACTAAGGAAAATGCTGAGCTCAAGAAACAAGTGGAGGACCTGAAAGAAGACTGCTCAATGAGAAAATGTCTGCGAATTCTCGCATGGATCTAGTCCTCAAAATCCTTGCCCCTTCCTCTAATTCCTCTTCCTCCAGTTCTCCCTAAACAGTGTCCCCTCCTGTGTCAAGTTTTTAACTATCCGTCTCTTATGACTATTTCTGATGATGTTCCTTTTTTGTGGCTGGTACTTATTTTTTTGCTTTTGAATTGTGGATGGTAATATTGAATCTGCTCCCGTTGTAAAATCCAAATTGTTTAATGCAAGCTTTTCCCATTTTGTTGTGTATACCATTGTTATTTTGTCTCTGTTTTCTATCATGTTTGCGTGTACACAAGTAGCATGAGTTAACCATGATGGATTTATTTTTGCTTTTACTCTGTTTTCTTCTTTTTATGATGTCAAAAGGGGGAAGAATAAGTATTGTGCATAATTGAAATAAATGGTGTGCACTGATTGAGGGTGAATACAGTTTCAAGGGGAACTCAATGACTTTTCTGGTTCATTGTGTGGTTCTTTGTGGATCTTCATGGGATTTTCAATTATAAGTTTGTCATAATCAAAAAGGGGGAAATTGATAGGTTATAAGTACCTTGTGTTATGTTTTGATGGTTTAACAAACTTAATGTCAAGAACCAGATAAGGAACCTGATACACATCTGGTCCACATTCCCAAGCATATGGAAATAACCAGACTTAAGTTGGAG
Source organism: Nicotiana knightiana (assembly GCA_005239525.1). Classification (NCBI taxonomy): domain Eukaryota; kingdom Viridiplantae; phylum Streptophyta; class Magnoliopsida; order Solanales; family Solanaceae; genus Nicotiana; species Nicotiana knightiana. The sequence goes on from ML380366.1 coordinate 25,653, forward strand.
ATGTTTGTCAGTCTTTCAGAAGTTAAAGAATCAACAAGGGGAACAGATGGACTTCAGTTCCCCTGGTGATCGTACCAGTCAACTCTCCAACAGCTGGAAAGTGACTGCGCACATGCAACAGTACAACAGTCAACTCCATTGGGAAGGATCTTGTACCTAAGTTGCTTGCATCATTCAAGCGATGTCATCAATGTAATATTAACATTAAACCAATTACAAAACATCACTTGAACACTTAGAGAATTTACAAAAGTACTTCCACAGTGATTGATCACCTAGCAAATGATTCTCAAGTGCATCAAGAACAAAGAACAACACTGCTATGGACCAGTTCCCCATATCAAGTTATTGTATGTCCTTAGTTGAGTTGTAACTTTGTTAACGTTCTTATTTGTAATTCCTACTTAGCTTACTTAGAAGCATTGTGTAGGAAACTCTTTGTAAATCATAAACCCCTGCATTTGTGTCTTGGCTAGAGTTAGTCAAGTTGTAAAGTCTTTGTAATATAGGTACTACAAAGTGGCTTGTAATAGGGTTGTTACAAGTTAGTGAGGGATTAAGGGGTTAATTCCTAGGTTACAATATCTTATAATCTAAATGTTTTGCTCAGTAGTGAAGTTGAAATCCTACAAGGGTAGGTCGTGGATTTTAATCCCGTGAGTTGGGAATTTTTGAAGTAAAAACTCTCAGTGTTATTTACTTTCTGATATGTTTGTGTAATATGTGAAAACTAATAGAGAACCTGGTTCTCTACATTGTTTGGTGGACCTTTGAATTCTATCAAAATGCAAATCAGGATTACCACCAAATGTTCAAGCAACAAAAAGGTCAATTAGATAGTCAGCAACCTATCAGGTAACAAATAAACAAATGGATGTTCATGTATATCTGATCTTAGATTAAAGTTAGCAAGATTTTCTTTTGTGATGGACTGCCATAAGATTCAAGGAACATAGAGATCAAGTCAATCAAAGGTGAGGAAAGGCCTCCTTTACAAAATGATGCCGGAAGAACCACTGACACTGCATAAAAAGGCATCCCGGTGTACTAAGCTCCCGCTATGCGCGGGGTCGGGGTCGGGGAAGAGTCTATCGTATACAACCTTACCCTGAATTTCTGCAAGAAGTTATTTTCACGGCTCGAACCCGTGACCTCCTGGTCACGTGCATATAATATGAAAAAGTATCACAACCATGTCAGTTTAACTTGCATATATGAGTTATTTGGAGGTCGAATGACGACTAGATTGAGAAGGCATACTGGATAAAGAAAATGTACTTATCATTACGTGTAAGAGCATGGGAATTTGATGCAGCTAATAAGAAAATCACCATCAGCCTGTAGATTATGAAATAGATAGACTCACTGCTAGTTCAGTATCGAGAAAAAAATAACAGAACTTAGCTTTTGAACAGAAAGAGCCCACACTACATTTGTATAAGCTCCAAATTTCCATTCAGTTCCCACAACGAACTTTTAAAAACTGAATTTCTCTGTTAAATTCCACTCTCTACACTCTTCTTCTATAAATAACTTATCGTTCTCCATTTTCAACAAGCACTCGTCCAAAATGCGCAAATATATTTCATGGAGTATCCATGTTCCTGTAGTCATAATCTTCCCCTTCTCTTTTGCTATATGGCTCGTTCTGGTCATGCAACCATCTCCAAATTTCTCTGCATCACTCACCCTTTACCTCTCCCTTCCAGTCTACCTTGTTCAAGCTTTCGCCCAATCTCCACCTCCTCCTTTTTCCCTCAATTTCGCTTATGGCCTCTCTGGGTAGTCATTTCCGTAGTTCGTTCAGCCGTTCCCGAGATTTCAATCACTCTGTACTCTCCTTGTTTAGGAAATCTCTCGGTGACGTTTTCTCTTACATCTCCTCTTACTCCGTCACCGTCTTTAGCCATCGCTGCAACACTGAAAAAGACGAGCCAAGACAAAGTATCTCTCAACAAACACCGTTGCCGCCAAAGAGTTTGGTATCGAAGTGGGAAACGGTGGCGGCTCCTGAGAGAGAAGAACAAATTAGAGATGAGATTGTATCGTTAGAGAGAAAATTATTCGGCCTGCGTGCGTACGATAAATTTGGTGACAGACATAAAGGTCCCGAGAGGTATATTTTCATATATTCAATTTGGTAGGCTTTTGGACATAAAATTGTAAAATTCCAAAAAATGTCGAAAAAAATTTTCATGTGAAAATGGTTTTGAAATTTATTAGAGTTGTGTTTGGATATAAATTTCAGTTTGGATTGTTTTAGAAGTTATGTGAGTGATTTAAATGAAAATTTTTGAAAAATAGCTTTTTCATCTCCTTGTGCCGAGGGTCTTTCGGAAACTGCCTCTCTACCCTCCGGGGTTGGGATAAGGTCTGCATATACACTGTCCTGCTCAAACCTCACACATGAGATTATACTGGATTGTTAATGTTGCTGATTTATTTAAAGCTTTGTGTCTTTTTTGTGTCACGACCCAAATCCTAATGTAGATCGCGATGGCGCCCAACGCCGATGTTAGGCAAGCCAAGCTTATTAGTCTAGTGAGTCCCATTTAAATTTTATAAAACTTTATTTACAATACTCAATTTTTGTCACAAGCATGAGAAAATGATAAATATCGAAGCAAATTTACTTGAAATGATCAAGAAGTTAAATTTAAATAGTTACATTTCCAAAAAAATAGTCTACCAATATGTGTGCCAGGAACTGGTGTCACAAGTATACATGCATCTAGTAGAAGGAAATCAAAAGAATACATCTATCCTACTATCTGAGAGGATATAGGCAAACTAACAAAAAGGGGAAGACTCCAACGTGCTGCTGAACGACATGAAGGGAAGCAGCTCACCATGGAATCCCTAAATCTCGAGGAGTCAAGAACGTGCTCCGGGCTGATAACTAGATGTGCCTTCCTCAGAACCTGTACAATTAAGTACAGAAGCATAGCATGAGTACATAAACATCATGTACCAAGTAAGTATCAAGTCTAATCTCGAAGAAGTAGTGACGAGAGGCCGACTTGACACTCACTAAGGCCAAAGAAATTTATTCAATTATAAGGCTAAGCATGGATATCAAAGCTTAATAACAATAAAGACAGGATATGACAAATCTTTCCACAAGTACATTTAGGTGCCAACTCCTGTTAAACAGTTTACAATTTTATTCTTCAAGGCCTTTTTAACGGTTTTAAAGTCATAGAAAGTACCAAGAAAATTAACATGCGCACAATATGTCAAGGACATACGGTTCGATCCAACAGAAAAGTAAATGTGCACTGCCGAAGGGTCGAACAACGTGAACCATAGATGCATCTATTAACCTGCCGAGGCGAACGGCCCGCTCCCATGAGAGTAGTGGAGGAAATCACCCACTCAATGATGACAATGCACATAAATCAATTAGCACTGTTCACGAGGCATGGCGTAAGCCTAAACTACCCGGACATAACAAGAATAGTCACTACGCACGGACCCTCGTCACCTAGCGCGTACGTAGTCCCCACAATCATTCGCATTATAAATTATTTCACCTATGGGGACAATTCCCTCTTACAAAATTAGAAAGGAGACTTACCTCGTATCAAGCCTACTTCCCGATTCAAGAATGTGCTCAACCTCCAAATTTGACGCCCGACAACTCGAAACTAGCCAAACATTACATAAACTAGTCAATCTATGCTCGAAAGTTCATAATTCTACCATAGGTGATTACCCAAGACAATTTGTAAGATTCCTAAAATTCACCCCCGAGCCCACATGCTCGGGTTTCGAAAATTCTTAAAGAAAGTTGTTACCCATAACCTAAGGATCAATAATATATGATTTTAACTAGATTCCATAACAAATTTCGTGGTTAAATTTCATTTTTATCAAAACCCTAAGTTTTATCCTTAACCCATAATTTTCACTAATCTTTGTGTGTTAATCTACCCAAAAACTAAGTAATAAACCCACATTAAGTAGGAAATACATTACCTCAAGGTGCTAAGTTGAAACCTCTATTTTGGGAGCTTCTAAATCGCCCAAAGTGTGATAAATGCTCTCAAATGAGCCTAAGTCCCGATTTAAAACGACCTCACTACTTCCAGTGATTCGCACCTGCGGTGAGTGAACCGCACCTGAAAAGGGAGGGGCTGGCATGGATTGCACATGCGGAAGGAGTCCCGCACCTGTGGCTCCGCTTCTGTGAAGAAGGGACCGTATCTGCGGATCCTGGGAACCCCCTCGATGGCCGCACCTGCGAGGCTTCGACCGCACCTGCGGTCTCGCACCTGCGACTGCCCAATCGCAGGTGCGGTCGCACCAGCAGCTCTTTTTGAGCTGGGACTCACCTTGGAAATGACACTATGGAATTATTCGCAGTCTCAGAATCCTGTTCGGACCTCGATAACACCAAAACACGTTCCAAACCTCTCATATTTCACTATTTGGCGTTGAAATCCCCCGGGTCATCCAAACCCCGTTCCGAACATACGCCGAAGTCCGAAATCATCATAGGAACCTATTGGATCCTTCAAATCCCGATTCCGAGGTCGTTTACTAACAATGTTGACCGAATTCAAACTTGGCCTTTAAGGCCCCCCTCAAGGAACTAAGTGTTCCAATTTCAACCCAAACTCATCCAAATTCCCGAACCAACCATCCCCGCAAGTCATCAATCAATAAAATCAAGTACAGGAAGTCTGATATAGGGGCACGAGGTTCTAAAAATCAAAACAACCAGTCGGCTCGTTACATTCTCCACCTCTTAAATAAATGTTTGTCCTCGAACGGTTCTAGAATCATACCTGGAGTGCTTAATAAGTGAAGATATCTACTCTGAATGTCCTCCTCGAACTCCCAAGTCGCCTCCTAGACGGGTTGGCCCCTCCACTGGACCCTCACGGCAGAAACCCTCTTAGACCTCAATTGGCGCTCCTGCCTATGAATAATAGCAATGGGCTTCTCGTTGTAGTCCAACCTCTGGTCTAGCTGAATTGTACTGAAGTCCAACACATGAGACAAGTCGGCGTGGTACCTTCGGAGCATAGATACATGGAAAACTATATGAACACTTGATAAGCTGGGAGGTAGAGCAAGCTCATAAGCAACCTCCCCAACTCGCCCCAACACCTCGAATAGGCCTCTAAACCTTGGGCTCAACTTGCCCTTCTTTCCGAACCTCATAATACCCTTCATCGGTGAGACTTTCAAGAGAACCTTCTCGCCGACCATGAACGATACATCAGGTGCCTTCTAATCCGCGTAACTCTTCTGTTTGACCTGTACCGTGCGAAGCCTCTCCTGAATCAGCTTTACCTTCTCCAAGGCATCCTTTACCAAGTTAGTGTATAGCCTCTCTAGGCTCAAACCACCCAATGGGAGAACGACATCGCCGACTATATAGAGCCTCAAATGGGGCCATCTTAATGTTGGACTGATAGTTGTTGTTGTACGCAAACTCGGCCAAGGGAAAAAACTAATCCCACTGCCCTCCAAAGTCAATCACACATGCCCTGAGCATGTCCTCCAGTATCTAAATTGTCCGCTCTGACTGCCTGTTGGTCTGAGGATGAAATGTTGTGCTGAGCTCTACACGGGTGCCAAACTCACTCTGCACAGCTCTCCAGAAATGCGAGGTGAACTGAGGACCTCTATCTGATATGATGGATACAGGCACACCGTGCAACCGGACTATCTCCTGAGTGTAGATCTGAGCCAACCTCTCTGAAGTATAAGTAGTGCCCACTGGGACGAAGTGTGCTGACTTGGTCAACCTGTCTACAATAAACCAAACCACATCAAACTTTCACAAGGTCCGCAGCAACCCGACTAAAAAGTACATAGTGATGCGCTCCCATTTCCACTCATGTATATGCATCTGCTGGAGTAGACCTCCTGGCCTCTGGTGCTCATACTTAACCTGCTGGAAATTTAGACATCTAGCCGCATACTCCACTATGTATTTCTTCATCCTCCGCCACCAGTAGTGTTGCCTCAGGTCACGATACATCTTTGTGGCACCTGGATGAATAGAATACCCTGAACTTTGTGCCTCCTCTAGAATCCTCTCCCTCAAACCATCAACATTAGGAACAGATAGGCGACCCTAAAGTCGCAGGACACCATTCTCACCAATAGAAACCTCCTTGGTAATACCCCATAGTACCGTCTCTCTGAGAACTGCCAAGTGCGGATCACCGAACTTCCGGGCCTTGATCTGCCCCAATAATGAAGACTGAGCAACAACACACGCTAGAACTCGACGGGGCTCTGAAATGTCCAGCCTCACAAATCTGTTAGACAAGGACTGAATGTCCAGGGCTAGGGGACTCTCCTCCGCTGAAATGAATGCCAAGCTACCCATACTCTGTGCCTTCCTGCTTAAGGCGTCTGCAACCACATTCACCTTCCTAGGATGATAAAGAATGGTGATGTCATAATCCTTCAGTAACTCAAGCCACCTACGCTGCCTCAAATTAAGGTCTCTTTTCTTGAACATGTGTTGTAAGTTACGGTGGTCTGTATAAACCTCACAAGACACCCCATACAAGTAATGCCTCCAAATCTTAAGAGCATGAACAATCGATGCCAACTTCAAATCATGCACGGGGTAGTTCTTCTCATGAATCTTCAACTTACGTCAAGCATATGCAATAACTCGTCCCTCTTGCATCAATACACATCCTAAGCCAACGCGTGAAGAGTCGCAATAAACTGTATACATCTCTGAACCAGAAGGAAACACTAGAACTGGTGTTGTGGTCAAAGCTGACTTGAGCTTCTAAAAGCTCACCTCACACTCGTCGGACCATCAGAACGGGGCGCCTTTCTAGGTCAACCTAGTCAAAGAGGCTGCAATGGATGAAAATCCCTCTACAAATCGACGATAATAACATGTCAATCCCAAGAAACTCCTGATCTCGGTCGCTGAAGTAGGACATGGCCAACTCTGAACTTCCTCAATCTTCTTAGGATCCACCTTGATACCCTCTCCAGACACCACAAGTCCCAAGAATGCTACGGAATCTAACCAAAACTCACACTTGGAGAACTTAACATACAACTTTTTCTCCCGCAAGGTTTGGAGTACTACTCTCAAATGCTTCTTGTGCTCCCTAATCACGCTCAACTATGTCTAATAAAAGACTAAACGGGCGTTGCAAATATGATCCGGGGTATTATGCGCAGATTCGATCCCACAGGGAATTTACATATCAATCAAGTCTTTAGAATACGTAAATTTTACTCAGTCAATTCTCTCAAGACTTTTTAATATAACTTGGTAATGTTTTACTAATTCTACTAACAATAATAATAATAACTAGAAATTACTAACAATGTGTTGTACATAATGATGATAAAGGTCTAAGGTTATGGTTTCCCCCGTTGGTGAACTTACTTCTCGGATACTTATTATAGTTTGATTAGTTGTCTCTATCAATCATGAACACACTATCTACCATAAATCTCTCTCAAGTAATTATGATAATTTACTAAACGCACTCTCTCAAGTTACGATAGCTAGACTGCATTACAGTTCACTTTAGATTGCACCCGAGGTATCGTTATCTCTAATCCAACCTCTAAACCCTCGGTTATGACTTTCGTCTATACTCCGGGAGTGATGTTGTTCAAACAACTACCTAAATATGCACTCTCTCTCAAGTAGATACATAATAAATAGGAACAGTTAATTGAGGGCCCTTTCAATCAACTACAACAAGAACGTAGTTGAACAAATAGAGATAAATCAACCAAACAAAACTATGTTAATAACACAAGAAGTTTATCCCCAACGGGTTCTACCAAAACCCTAGATTAAAGAAGTTAGCTAGACATGTTCATAAGAATCAAACTCAAAATAACTTGCATAATTGAACTACAAAGTAATGAATAAAAGATGTCAAAATCAATATTTTGTCACTTCAATGGTTTTTCTCTCTTCGAATCCTTCGTATGCCTTCCCAATATCCCCTTCAAGTTGTGTTTACGAGGTCTATTTATATGTTTGGGACGAACCTAAACGTGTAGGAGACTTCTATTCCAACCGGGAAACACTTAAACTCGTCAAAACTCGGAATTGACCGAACTTGGGACCTGGCGTTTGGGCCCTAACACCTGGCTAACGCCAGGCTAAGGCTGGCGTTTGGGCTCTAACGCCAGACTAAGGCTGGAATTTGGACTCTAATGTCTGGCTAACGCCAGGCAGGGTCAGGCGTTTGGGCTCTGGCGCCCGGTTATAGCCCGATGCACTCCTCCTCGCCTCTTGAGCGTATTTTCGATGTATTTGCATCCATTTAGCNATGGCGTTTGGAATCTAACCCCTGGCTAACGCCAGACTAAGGCTGGCGTTTGGACTCTAACGCCTGGCTAACGCCAGGCAGGGTCAGGTGTTTGGGCTCTGGCGCCCGGCTATAGCCCGGTGCACTCCTCCTCGCCTCTTGAGCGTATTTTCGATGTATTTGCATCCATTTAGCTCGGTTTCCATCTCTAATTCACCTACACATAAAATAGACTCTATTATGCACATAAAAAGTGTATTTTTATCATTAACGCACATAAAATATAGGGCATATAACATGTTAAACCATGAATTCTAGCCTCGCATCACTCCCCCAGGCTACGTGAGTAGATCAAGATGTCATCAATGAAGACAGTGACAAAGGAATCGATATAAGGCCTGAACACCCTGTTCATCAAATCCATGAACGTTGCTAGGGCATTAGTGAAGCCAAAGGACATCACTAGGAACTCGTAATGACCATATCTAGTATGGAAGGCAGTCTTTGGAACATCCGAGTCCCGAATCCTCAGCTGATGGTATCTCGATGTCAAGTCAATCTTAGAAAACACCCTAGCACCCTGTAACTTGTCAAACAAATCATCGATACACGTCAACGGGTACTTGTTCTTGATGGTAACTTTGTACAACTGGCGGTAGTCAATACACATCCGCATAGTCCATCATTCTTCTTCACAAATAACATTGGAGCACCCCAAGGCGATACACTCGATCTAATAAACCCCTTAGCTAGCAACTCCTCGAGTTGCTCTTTCAATTCTTTCGGATCCATACGGTACGGTGGGATGGATATAGGTTGGGTTCCTGGAGCCAAGTCAATACAGAAATCGATATCACGCTCTGGCGTCATGCTTGGGAGGTCAGAAGGAAACACATCGATGTGATCACAAACTATTGGCACTGAATCAATCATCAGAGACTCTGCGGTGGTGTCCCGCACATAAGTGAGATAAGACAAACAACCCTTGTCGACCATATGTCGAGCCTTCAGAAAAGAAATAACTTGACTAGCTGCACTAACACTCCAATCTCGGCAACTCAGGCATGGCTAATGTAACAGTCTTGGCATGGCAATCCAAGATGGCGTGATAAGGAGATAACCAGTCCATACCCAGGATGACCTCACAGTCGGTCATATCAAGTAACAAGAGGTCCGCCCTAGTCTCGGAGCCACAAAATTTGACCATACAGGACTGATAGATCCCGTCCACAACCACAAAATCACCCACTGGAGTGGTCACATAAACCAGAGTACTCAAGGACCCACGAGGAACATCCAAGAAAGGGGAAAACAGAGATGATACATATGAATAGGTAGACCCTGGATCAAATAATACTGAAGCCTCCATACCGCAGATGGAGATGATACCTGTGATAACAGCATCTGAGGCCAATGCATCTTGTCTGGCCGGAAAAGCATAGAATCTGGATGGAGCACCGGCTGGCTGGCCTCCACCCGACTGAATAGCGGCTGGCTGAGCTCCTCTTGTCTGCCCTCCACCTCTAAGATGATCCCTACCCACCTGTCCTCCACCTCTGGGTGGCCGGACTGCTGGTGTTGAAATCATAGGCTGATAGCCCTGCTACACTGCCTTGCCCCGAAGCCTGGGGCAAAAACTTTTCATGTGACCTGGATCCCCACACTCGTAACAACCTCTCGGCACCATAGACTGCTGCCCTAAAGACTGGCACTGGTGACCGGAATACCCACCGGAGGAACCCTGAATGGCTGGGGGACGGTATGAACACTCTGGCATGGCACTGAAATAGGCGCTGGAAGAACCCTGATGACCAGAATACCCGCTGGAGGAACCGTGGATAGCTGGCGGACGATAAGAACTCTCCGGCATGGCACTGAAATAAGGCCTCATTGGAGCACCTCGAGGAGGTGGTGGTGGTGCTGAATATGGGGGCCTGCTGGGTTGGCCCCTCCCAAACTGACCTCTGCCCCTAACCGGAGCACCTCTAAGATCTCCAGAAAACCGAGCTCTCTTATCTTGCTGCCCCTGCTCTCTACCCCTCAGACGATAACCCTCAATCATGCGGGCGATCTCCACCACTAGCTAATAGTCCCCATCTCCACCTCTCGGGCCATGTTGACCCTAATACTAGAGTGAAACTCTGCTATAGATCTCTGCACTCTATCAGCATCAGTAGGAAGTATCATGAGTGCGTGACGAGACAAATCAGAAAACCTCACCTTGTAGTCAGTCACTGACATATGACCCTGCTTAAGTTGCTCGAACTGGTACCGCAGCTCTTCCCTCTCAGAGGGTGGGATATACCTGTCCAGGAATAATTAAGTGAACTGCTCCCAAGTGATGGGAGGAGAATCCGCTGGCCTGCCAAGAACATAAGACTGCCACCATCTACGGGCCCAACCCTCTAGCTGGAAAGTGGTGAAGTCAACCCCATGAGACTCCAGTATCCTCATATTGTGCAGTCTATCCCCGCACCTATCAATAAAATCCTGAGCATCCTCATGACGCTTGCCCCCGAAGACATGAGGGTGAAGTCTAATCAATCGATCTAGTAACTTTTGTGGATCGTCGTCCGCAGCTGGTCGGGGCTCCGGTGCTCCTGCTGCAACTAGCTGGGCCCCACCCACGGGTAGGGTACCCGGAGTTTGATAAACCGCAGCTGCATGTCTGGGGCCTGGGCAGTAGGGGTCTGTTCTCCCCTTCTCGCCTGAGAGGTAGCCGGTTTCATTGGAAATAAACCAGCCTGGGTCATAGTGTCCATGAACCGCATCATATTGCCCATGACCTCCTTGAAGACCGGCGATGTCATGAAGTCCACTGGGGCAGGATCTGCTATGAGCACCTCACCCTACTCCCTAATGGTAGGGTCCTCTGCTGGTGGTGCAACTGAGGCAGCCCTAGGACGCCCTCGTCCCCTACCATGGGCAGGTTCCCTCCCTCGGCCTCTGCCTCGGCCTCTAGCAACGGAGGGAGCAGCTCCTCCCGGGTCCGGAACGTCGGCTGTGCGCGTCCTTACCATCTGTGAGAGAATAAAAGAGTGAGATTTAACATACTATATAAGTGCACGCCATGAGATGAATAAATAGAGATTTCCTAACACCCTACAACCTCCCGAAGATAAATAGAGACGTCTCCGTACCGATCCATAAGACTCTATTGGTTTTTCCCGTTACTTGTGAGACCTACGTGAACCTAGAGCTCTGATACCAAGTTGTCGCGACCCAAATCCTAATCTAGGTCGCGATGGCGCCCAACGCCGATATTAGGCAAGCCAACCTTATTAGTCTAGTGAGTCCCATTTAAATTATGAAATTGTATTTACAATAATCAAATTTTGTCACAAGCATGAGAAAATGATAAATATCGAAGAAAATTTACTTGAAATGATCAAGAAGTTAAATTTAAATAGTTACACTTCCAAAAGAATAGTGTACCAATGTGTGTGCCAGGAACTGGTGTCACAAGTATACAGGCATCTAGTAGAAGGAAATCAAAAGAATACATATAGCATACTGTCTGAGAGGATATAGACAGAATAACAAAAAGGGGAAGACTCTAACGTGCTACTGAACGGCATCAAGGGAAGCAGCTCACCGTGGAATCCCTAAATCTCGAGGAGTCAAGAACGTGCTTCGGGATGACAACCAGATGTGCCTGCCTCGGAACCTGTACAATTAAGTACAGAAGCATAGCATGAGTACATAAACATCATGTACCCAGTAAGTATCCAGTCCAATCTCGAAGAAGTGGTGACGAGAGGTCGACTTGACACTCACTAAGGCCAAAGCAATTTATTCAATTATAAGGCTAAGCATGGATATCAAAGCTGAATAACAATAAAGACAAGATATGACAAATCCTTCCACAAGTACATTTAGGTGCCAACTTCTGTTAAACAATTTAAAATTTTATTCTTCAAGGCCTTTTTAACAGTTTAAAAGTCATAGAAAGTACCAAGCAAATTAACATGCGCACAATATGTCAAGGACGTATGGCTTGATCCAACGGAAAAGTAAATGTGCAATGCCGAAGGGTCGAACGACGCGAACCATAGATGCATCTATTAACCCGCCATGGCGAACGGCCCGCTCCCATGACAGTAGTGGAGGAAATCACCTGCTCGCAGAATATAATTGCGAAGCGGTTTCACATAAACATAGCACATTCTTCTCAACATATTTTTTTCAAATTAATGACTTACTTGAAACCTTTAAATTCTTAAGATGTTGATGTAAACTTTCAGTCAATGATGACCACGCATATAAATCAATTAGCAGTGTTCACGAGGCATGGTGTAAACCTAAACTACCCGGACATAACAAGAATAGTCACTATGCACAAACCCTGTCACCTAGGCGTACATAGTACCCCACAATCATTCACATAATAAATTATTTCACCTATGGGGACAATTCCCTCCTACAAGGTTAGAAAGTAGACTTACCTCGTATCAAGCCTACTTCCCGATTCAAGAATGCGTTCAACCTCCAAATTTGACGCACGACAAATCGAAACCAGCCAAACATTACATAAGCTAGTCAATCTATGCTCGAAAGTTCATAATTCTACCGTTTCGGTGATTAACCAAGCCAATTTGTAAGATTCCTAAAATTCACCCCCTGGCACACAGGCTCGGGTTTCGGAAATTACTAAAGAAAGTTGTTACCCATAACCTAAGGATCAATAAAATATGATTTTTACTAGATTCCATAACAAATTTCGTGGTTAAATCCCATTTTGATCAAAACCCTAAGTTTTACCCTAAACCCATAATTTCACTAATCTTTGTGTGTTAATCTACCCAAAAACTAAGTAATAAACTCACATTAAGTAGGAAATACATTACCTCAAGGTGCTAAGTTGAAACCTCTATTTTTGGGAGCTCCTAAATCGCCCAAAGTGTGATAAATGCTCTCAAATGAGCCTAAGTCCCGATTTAAAATGAACTCACTGCCTCCAGTGATTTTGCACCTGCGGCGAGTGGACCGCACCTGCGGTCTTGCACCTGCGGACCAGGGTCTGTATCTACGGAAAGGGGAGGGGCTGGCATGGATCGCACTTGCAGAAGGAGTCCCACACCTGCGGCTCCGCTTCTACGAAGAAAGGACCGCACCTGCGGATCCTAGACACCTCCTCGATGGCCGCACCTGCGAGGCTTCGACCACACCTGCAGTCTCGCACCTGCGATTGCCCAATCGCAGGTGCGGTCGCACTAGATCTGGTGCACCAGCAGCTCTCTTTGAGCTAGGACTCGCCTCGCGCGACGTCCGAATGGTGTCCGAGGCCCCCGAGGCCTCGTTCAAATATACCAACAAGTTGTAAATCATAAAACGGACTCGCTCAAACCTCCAAAATGCCCGAAACAACATTAAATCTATGAATCGTACCCCAAAACCAACTAAACTCAACTTAAGAACTTTAAGTTCTTGGATTCACTTCCAATACGCTGAAATGTACTTATACTACTCAGAATGACACCAAATTTTGCGAGCAAGTCATAAATGACACTATGGAACTATTTGCAGTCTCAGAATCCCATTTGGACCTCGATAACACCAGAACACTTTCCAAACCTCAATTTTTTTAACTTCAAGAATCATATTTCACTATTTGGCGTCGAAACGCCCCCGGGTCATCCAAAACCTGTTCCGAACATATCCCAAAGTCCGAAATCATCATACGAACCTATTGGAGCCTTCAAATCCTGATTCCGAGGTCATTTACTAAAACTTTGACCGAAGTCAAACTTGGCCATTAAGGCCTCCCTCAAGGAACTAAGTGTTCCAATTCCAACCCAAACTCATCCAAATTCCCGAACCAACCATCCATGCAAGTCATCAATCAATAAAAGCAAATACAGGAAGTCTAATATAGGGGCATGAGGTTCTAGAAAGCAAAACGACCGGTTGGGTAAGGAGATCTTTATTTCTACATATAACATATCTGAAAATAACACACAAGAGATCGAAAAACGTCATTCTATTCTATTAAAATTATATAAGTGGCCATAGGAGATCATTTCCTCGATACCATATTTGTAAAACAACAAATGTAACATTAGAAAAGAAAAACTTTGTAAAGATTTTTTTGTTCCTATAAAATATCTTAAATTTATTTACCAAAATTGTCATGATTTTGTATATTACCCGCCCTAAACAAGGTTTGCTTACACTTTATATACAATTCATTATTAGTGCCTTAAATTAGGAGATTCAGTTGCATTTTTTCCTTTTTTCTCTCTTTTCCTCTTTCCCTATTTTTTATCGCCTCTCTCTGTGTACAATCCATTATTAATGCCTCAAAATCAGGGGAATTGGTTACACTCTTTTGAAATATAGGTATTAAAACAATTTGGACTCGTAACAGATAAGCACGTAATCATAAAATAACTCAACAGTTAGGAGGTAAGATAATAATGAAGGCAATGACAACAACCAAGGAATACGGAGGTCAAATAACAAATAAGAGACAAATAAGGACTAACAACATCATATTGAGCATGTGAGAGTAGTCTAACAAAGACATACCACATTTTATGATAATTTATTCAAAAACATGGAAAGAGACAAGGCAATCTAATCGGTCAATATTACATATAAACTATGTACCCACTCGTCACCTTGTGTACATGGCTTTCACATATCAAGATAACACAATTGACTCAATTCCTAAGGGGTGGTTTCCCCCCCACAAAGTTAGACAAGATACTTACCTCAATTCAGCCAATTCAATACTCAATTTAGTTTTTCCTTTACCAGCTTACTATCGCTCAGCCCAATCTAGCCAAAGAATACTTAAATACATCAAACAATGCAAAAGAAAACAATTTCAATTAACAAAGTTATGATCCTTATACAATTTGCAAGAAGTCAACAAAAGTCAACTCCCCGGCCCGCACCTCGGAACCTGACAAAATTTAAAAAACCCAAAGACACATTCAATTAAAAGTACAACCATACTAGTTTCACTCAAATCCGACTCTGAATCGATATTCAAAACTCAAAAATTCACTTTATGAAATTTTAGACAAAACCCCCAAATTTTAATTTGAAATCATCAATCAAATGCCTAAAACGAAGATGGATGTATGAAACATAACCAAAATCGAGTATAGAACACTTACCACAATCCATATGGTGAAAATCACCTCCAAAATTATCCAAATTCGAGCTGCCCAACTCAAAATATGACCAAATGAAGAAACTTTCGATATTAAGTATTTTTGCCTAGTTGTTCTGCCTTGTTTTGCATGTCAAACGATCCCGAAACTCACTTTTGATGCCTCCAATGGATTTCTTGTGAAATTTGAATCAAGTTAGGTTTTGAATCTCTCCATTTGACCTTATAATGAAGGAGATATGTTGGTTTCAATATTTGGAAATAGTGCAGATTTTTAAATACGAAGTCAATGGCAATTTCGTAATTAATCTAAATAATCTAGCAGCCCAATTCTTAGTAAAGTAACCATAAAATCCTCATATGATGTCCAAATTTGACGATTCTTTTTGTTATGGCTCCTTAATTACGATACAGATCTAGTGCTTCAATCAAAACAGAAATCAGAGCTCATTTTTTTAATGTGGTACCATTTATACTTGAAGAAATGATGTTGAAACCCAAACCTATCTGAAACTCACCCGAGCCCCTCGGGACCCCGTACGAACATACCAAAAAGTCCCATAACAAAACACAGACCTACTCGAGGCCTTAAATCACGCATAACAACATCGAAACGCACCTCAAATCAAACTAATGAACTTTCGACTTCCAAAAACTCGCGCCGAAACATATCAAACCAACTCGCTCAAATTTTGCACACAAGTCCTAATACATCATATGGAGCTACTTGTGCCACCAAACTATCGAGCGAAGTGCAAATTCTCAAAACGACTGGTTGGGTCGTTACATTCTCCCCCGCTTAAACATACGTTCATCATCGAACGTGCCAAGAGTTGTTCCAAAGCCATAAAACCACTGCATGAGCTCACCATACATACACGCGGGGGTAATTCCCCATCACCCAAACCTATGTAGGATTGACAACACAATTTAACTGAAGATCTCACTTCATCCTTAGTCCATAACCTTACGACATAACCCAAATCTCGACATCTGAAATTCATCATAGGACCCAAATCTCGCATCATCACACTGTACAAACCTGATCAAGTTGAACCAAGCTACAAGTTCCACCCGGAGCACAATCACATGTTGTTCCACACAACTCAAAATGTTCGTAGTAATATCTTGTAATCATCATAGCTTCCCAACAACACTCTCGATGCCGACATTATGCTTCACATTGAATAGAACCTTGTTACGGGCTTCCACGACGTTGACCATGACACAAGAAACATGCAAAAACTTGCAACCACCCATGAAGTCAATAAGCTAAGAAGTTCTCCCGTCCCTTAAGAGCCATTGCCCAAATCTGAGCGGAAATATCATCATCCTTCCAACCACTCCTCACCCCAGTACGATAGTGCAAATCTCAGGTCTAAGAACCTCTTCTCAGTCAATACCAGCATCCCAGTTAAAAACTCATCACGGAACCACATAAATTCTCACCTAATAGGGTCCGTACACCCAACAAGCAATAACCCAGGCATGAAGCAAAATAGAAGGAAAGAAAGGTACGGGGATTATCTAACAAGTGCAATAAATATAATGACAAAGTACAGTTTCATCAACTTATCCCACAGAGGGAAAACAAAGAACAATATAAACATAAATAAAGGATATCCCACATAACGTCCACTGTGACGTGCAGCCCGCTCCCAAATACTCATCAAGCCAAAGTGCTCGGTTTCACTAATCACATAAATACTGATGTCAAGCACAACACAGTGCACAAGTATAACTGTGGGAAAATGAATAGAAAAAATAAAACATGGAAGAAAGCAAGCATAACTAAAGTTCAGTAAATCAACATCACGAGGGCTAACTTGTCCATATCTCCATAAGGCCTGAACGGAATAGCCTATCACGGCATAAGAGAGTAGCACATAAACCAGGGCACAAATAATATCCATTCTGCCCGGTAACATAACCGTGATATCACGCTCACAAGAATACCCAATCTTGATCTAATATAAAATACACATTCTTGTTGAGCTTTCAAACAACCCCCAACCAAATCCTGATTCTTCCCAATTAGGTGAATATCCTTCCAACAGTCCGTAGCAACCTATCGATAATATATGCTATCATTTATCCCTTTCTCAACATTTCCTCACAATCCGTAAACAAGAAATAGCTTGCATATGGGAACACCTAGCCCCAAGCCCTCCGGAATACCAAAATTTCCATACCCGAACTCAACTAAGCTACTCGAATGACTGATACATCCCATCATCTTACGGAAGAACCCATGTAAACTTCCCAGCCGCGTTACGAAATTTGAACCTTAGAAGCCTCAAAACCCCGTAATCACCATACCATTAGCCAAGCATCTACAACCCATAACACAAGATGCCTTCCTGAAATGCACACTCTTCGCCTATGATTTCCATTAGTTCCAACATTCTATTAACTTCTAATATGTTACATCTCGTGTTTTCGTACGTTAAAGTCTCGTCTTCCGTTAATTGACGTAGACTCGGGGTTGAGATTATCTTGAGGTTAACGTAGTTATACTAATTATAACAAGCGATAAGTAAGTGTCATGAAGGATAAAGGATACACGAATTAAAGAAAACGAGTTACGTTGAAGGCGATCGATTTAGGGAAAAAATACAGGTCGAGCTATAATACCCGATAATTATGGACTAGTACCATGCAAGGTTCCATATGACCACAGTATTATGATGTATAAAGTATATTAAAAATAAATAGAATTTTAAGTAATTTGAGATAATTTTTAAATATGCAGGTAATTGATTTATTATCGGGTAACGGGACATTACCTAATTAACTAATAAGTGGATAAAAACTTAATAAACCCCTAGAAACGTGTAGAAAGCCACCAAGCTAAGTAGATGACTCTTAGTCATCTTATCATTCGGTGGTTATTTTCTAAGGTTTATAGGAATTTAGTAACTAAGACTTACTACTAAAGTCTTATCCATTTCATTTTAAACAAAAACCAAGAACGTCTCTAACCCAACAACCTAAAACCATACATCATATTTCCTAGTTCAATACTTCAGAGAACAGAAGCTTGATTTCGTTCAAAACTTCAAGAACATAAGCAAAATTCAATCCGATTTTTGGGGTTATAAATTCAATCCACAAAATTTTCCAACGGATATTGTTAGAATCGTAGCAACGTAAAATTTTGCGGTTCCAAAAGAGTACGGTGCAATCTCAAGAATATTATACAGAGTTTTCCCTACTTCAGGTATGTTAAGGCCATCCCTTCTTTCTTTTGGGCATGATCCAAGTTATACAGAAGAAATGAGCAAACACACAGTTCCATAAATTACTCTATTCATAGAAATACTAGGGGTGTCTATATTCTTGATTCCCCAGGTGAATTATTATCATCCTCTGTTCATGGGTCTCAGAATAATAAGCAGTTGAAAAAGTTTATCTGGAAGGAATATTGAGATTATTACATATTTTTCATGCATTTCATTCATTTATACATGTGCATTTACCCATGACCAGATGGTGTTATATACGCGTATATATGTAAATATATGTATATGGGATATGGAAAAAGGTTATGGCGTTATATATGCACCACCACCTGATCAGTTGGTATATGTTGATGATGTTTCCCACAGTCGGCAAGATGATATGATGGGACGACCTCAGTGGCTTGATGATGTTATATACACCTATACCTATGCATGACACGACATTTATATACACGTGCATAACATTATACATGTTTCATAATTTACTAGGTTATTCAGATTTACAGATGGATTTCTTTATTCCATGTTTCATCTAGGTCTCTTACGTAGAGATTTTCATGCCTTACATACTCAGTATATTTTTGTTACTGACGCCCTATTTCATGGGGCCTACGTTTCATGCCCGCAGGTGCAGGTAGGCAAGCTGATGGTCCCCCTTCTTAGGATCCTTGATTAGCGAGAGTTGGCGTGCTCCACTTGATCCGGAGCTGCTTTTGATTTTGGTACGATATGTTTGTATATATATGGGTATGAAGTGTCTCAGTCCCATCTTTGTACAGTTATATTTCTATTAGAGGTCTGTAGACAGTTATGTACAGTTGGATAGTATGTAGCCTTGTCGGCTTTCAGTTTTGGGTGTATAGTTTTCTATTGCAGTCTTGCCGGCTCGCCCACTGTATTCTGCATGTATACATACATATGCCTTTTTGGCAGGTTTCTTTCATGTATTTTATTTTCATAATTCAGCAGATGTTATTCAGGTTTATTTCTTAGACGCATGCTTAGGGGTGTTTGACAGGTAGGACTCGGGCACCGGTCGCGGCCCATCGGTTTGGGTCGTGACATAATATTCATCCAGGAGAAATCCATAATGGACAAGATATCTCTCATGCCCGTAGCAGATAGCCAACTCAAGTTGTGGCCAACACCATCGGGAACTATCCGAGACCCGCCCGCACGCAACTAAGCCATCAGGACCGCATCTCCCAACTCGACCGAATCACACAAACTGTCCAACCCAAAAGTACTGCCACAGATGCCGGTAGAGAATTCCCATTCAAAAAGGACCAATTAATTCCGTTGTTATGCTGACCCAACACCACAGAGCTGACCCATTTCTTCGAATACTCCTTTCTTTCCTCTGGGATAACACTTCTCCATGTCGATACGCAATGATTCCAACCAAAGCCCAATGCAGAAAATCCTAGCACGAACCACATAGCCCAGAAGCTCATAAACCATTGTATTTCCTCTGAAGCACCCAATAATGCCGCAACCAAGATGCCCTCGCTGAATAGACCTTCTGTGAATCTGAATTTTTTTCTCCGACTTCCCTTGAATACTGAAATGCAAATCCATTAATGATGTAGAAACACCGCAAGCCCCAACATCATCCCGTGCAATATCTCATGTCTTAATCATATGCAAATTTTGGAGAACCTCCCAATACTATAAATATATATACACATCTCCGGACCAAACTACCTGACTCTGCAATCTGAATGTCGCTAGTGGACTCCCCCACATGGAGTGAAACCATAGAAAACAAAATCTAGTTATCTGCAAAACTAACCTTCACAGCTCGTACAACACCAATCACAAAGTACTCATAGTCATCTACTAAGCTCACGTTCATTCTCGTGACAGTCAAACTCGGTCCCTCTAGTGCCTTGAATGATAAAATGTGTCTTCCACTGAGTAGAAATATCATCCGAACAAAATAGTCTCCTATACCACCAACTGTCCCCAATTAACATCCACCTCGTGACCCCACCGCAATTGCAACCACTAGTCAACCAATTAAACCATCCCAAGCCCGTACCAATCAACCAGATGTCAGAACCCGTTGCACCCCCACGTGAACAACTGAAGAGTCTCATAATACCTCTACATTCTTAGTCTGGACGACACGTTGAGATAGTGTTTGAGCATCCCTGGCTACCTCATAGTCCATCTGTAGCATCACGAACCGTTGGCACATAGTTGATATCAGGTGCGCAATATGATACACGAGTAGATGCAAAAGGAACATATGATATGTGCTTCGAGCTGAATAAATGCGGCACGATAAGGAATGAAAGAGGTGGAATTTCTTAATATTTTTGTAGCCTCTCAAAGATAAGTACAGACATCTCCGTACTGATCCGCAAGACTCTACTAAACCTGCTTATGACTCGTAGCACCTATTAACCTAGAGTTATGATACCAACTTGTCACAACCCAAATTCCCTTCCGTTGGGTATCGTGATGGCACGTAGTCTTAGGGACTAGGTAAGCCTAACATATACTGAATAACAATAATTAAATAGCGTCTAACAACATTAGAAATTGAATTCTCTATAAACTTACAATTTCCAAAACCGGTAGTACAAGTCATAAGCCTTTCTAGGAGTAGTTATACATAATAAATATCTCACTGTTCCGAAAATAAATGAAACAATGGAAAATAATACAACAAAAAGTGACTTCAGAGCCTGCGAACGCCCAACAGGTACACCTTCAAGTCTCCAGCCACACCGGGCGTAAGTATCAAAACCAACCCGGTCCGAAGTACCTGGTTCTATACAAAAAGATGTGCAGAAGCGCAGTATGGGTACACCACGGTGGTACTCAGTAAGTATCAAGTCTAACCTTGGTAGAGTAGTGACGAGGCCAGGTCGAGACACTACCGAATATATATATATATATA